>JAHBOF010000231.1:0-127578 GCA_020736565.1 Coprinopsis sp. MPI-PUGE-AT-0042 | reverse complement strand
CGGCTCTAGGAGCGTGACCGCTGGCTTCACGAACGTTCCTGTCTCCTCGGTCGATGGGGCGGCGAGGAGAAGCAAGTAAAGGACGCTGAGGCCACTGAATTGGCCTTGGAGCCCACAGCAGCGATGTGAGCCGTTGCTGATGCAGCGGTGGCGAGTCTACGACTCCCATCGATGAGGTTGGCGCCTTCGGCAGCAACTTGAGGGGCACTGCGGAGGTGGGCCAGGCAGCCAGAACCACTCGCTTTGGCAATGGTCAGGATGTACCCATCAAGGGTGTTCCTCTGCCCAGGCGCTTGCTTGGGCTTGGGAGGGAGAGACACTGGGGGGATAGTGGTGGAAGGCGCGTTCTCGCTGACCCGCTCGTTGATTGCGAACATATGGTTTGTCGCCTTGGTGTTCATGGCTGAAGTTACAGGGGATGAGGTTCTTCATACTGCCTCAATGCACACCGCTTTTATACCTTTGCAGGTGAGCGAGGGCAGTTGGTCGAGCGACCATAGTTATCGGTAAAGTGGAAGACAGGTGGAAGAGGCTCAAGGGAATCATGCACAGATGGATGTGGCGAAGCTGAATCGATCATGCGGTATTCGTAAGAGGGCACTCAAAGGAAGCTTGCAGTATTGATTGTTGACACAAAAGTTGAGTCCACCAGAAAACCTCACAACGGTGATGATTCACCTGGTGTCGCGCCGGATGCTGGGATAGCGGCAGCGGCGTGCTGGATTGCGGCGTTTGGGAAATGGACCGTACGTAAGTCTGTGAACGCCACTCGGTCGATTGCAAGACAATCGATGGTTGTTCAGCGTTCGCTTGCCGTCGATTGCTTATCAGTCGCTTGGTTCCAGTCCATACTTCGCATGCATCATAGGCGGGCTGTGTGTTTGACCTTATCGCTGGCCAGGACGCTTCAATGCCGATTTCGACAATTACAGCTCTTGAAAGCTGCATGCCGAATTCAAACATAGCTCAAGCAGCGGCCCCTATTCTCCTTGGGAACTGGCAAGAGACAAATGCCGTGGTCAGCCGTGGTGAGCCATGTCAGATGTGGTAGCCGTGCCCAGATGTAAGTGAGCCGCTGTGGGAACGCGAATCACGCAGCCGTGCACGGCTCTGGTTCCTCTTGCGAAACGACCATTTATCTACTTTCTTTCCTTAATCAACAGGTCAACTGGGTTGTAAGGCTTGGATTCTCATCGGATGAAAAGTACTGATCAACCAGGTGATGCTATACTAATGGTAACTACAAGCCGAATCGTCGTTCCCAGACCACTCTAGGACGGCAGCCATTGAAAGGTCCTACTTCCGCTCAATCTTGCTGGCCACAGTGCGGCGAACACGCTTCGTCGCTCGCCGGCATGTTTTCCTTCGCCGTTCCTATCATCGTCAATCCCACCAGCTGCCCTCTTTCGGCACCATTAGGTTCGTCGTCTTGCTTCCCTCGTCGTTTCTCTCCATCTCCATCATCATGGCTAGCCCTAGGTACCCCGGCATTGTTGACTCCATCCTGCTTGTTCGCATCGCCGGGTGAGGTGGAGCATGCATCTGGTATAAGATTGGCAGTCTGACTGGCAGGGCCATTTGTTGGCTTACCGGACGTCGCTGTGGTGACTGTTCCAGTGGGACTGGCCAGCCGTCGCAGGATTGGTGGTGGGGGTTCTTGCCGTTTGCCGCGGCCGGCCATCGAGTCGGCCATATCAACATCTGGTCTCAGACGTCCGTCGCTTCAAAAGCTGCTTCACTTCTGACGGCCTTTCACTCATATCTCCTATTTGTTCAAGCTTCAACATTCACGAGGTGGACGTGACCATTGTTTGACTCCTGTCCCAGCTGCACTCGTGATTCGCTCGACCTCTTGTTCAGTGCCTACGGGGTCATCGGGAATTTCGAAGACGGACGAGCACCCAGGTGAGCCCTTGGCTGATTGATATCCCACCTCTCCATCCCTCGTTTTCTCTTTGAATTGCTCGTATAATTAGCGTACCCTCTTCATCGCGATGGCACGCTTGCTGAGGATCATTCGAGTAGTCTCCTCTGCATTTAGTTGTGTGGTATTTTCTCTGACTGTTCCGGCACTCAACTGGTTTTGTTGAGCCTCGGCCCTGTGTCTGGGCCATCCCGAATCATTAGGGAGGCCAGTCGCCTTTCCGAAGCTTTCTACATCGAGCACTGACCTGATGGCACTCAAGGTATACATGTAGGTTTGGTGGGGTCTTCGTCCTAATCTTCAGATGAGATATAATTCTATTCAATGTTCCTAACCAATCAATAGACTAATAGTATCCCTATCTCCTCCGAACACCCTTCCTGTAACCTTAGACAAACCCCTGAAAGTCTCGCATTCTTTCGCAATTGGCAAATACTTATGATCGTTCTGTAGCATCATGGTAACACGTCGTCAATTCGATTCCGCTGTGCGCGGGCGCTTAGATTTTGAAGTCCGACAGCAAGGCGGGGATGATTGTGGCACGATCGGCGACTCCATGAAGAAGGACGCGCGCCTGTGACGAATAAGCGAAGAATCTGATTATAAGACAGAGTTCACCAGCCCCGCAGATATAAGAAGTAACAAGTACATGGTGCTCGATGCGACCTCGACATGAACAGACGCAAAGCGTGTCTCGACGCGTCTTTGTTACGCGAGTAAGTACGATGGGTTCTTCGTCCTGGGAAATGAGTGAGATGGTGGCATTGATAGGCGGTAGCGAATAGAAAACAGGAAGAAAGCCCTTTCATCAATCATGGTGTAATAAGGTTGATTGGCCTGAGAAGCCGTTACGTTGTGCCGCACCTATCAGCTTTTCGGCCTCTACATCCCTCTTTCTCTTACCACTTTCAACCCACGAAATTGCAAAATCGCACCAGTAGGTAGACAAGCCCTTTTTGAACCAAAATTTAAGCTAACAGTCCTTCCACCTACTAGGCAATGTCGTCGTCCATAATCAAAGACTTCTTCCGCCAGTATAACCACTTCGAATATGACGAGGAGAGAAAGCGGCAAACACCAACTTCTACTGGCTATGCGAATGGGAAGGCTGGAAACGTTGACGACCCTTAACCGTGAGGAAGCGTACGCTGAGTTCAAGAGCGCTCTCGTCGCGGAGTTCAATAGAAAGTACGGCGAGGATGAGAACGACCTCTTTGTGTGGCGGCTCTTGGTGCGAGCGCGTTGGAATCTTGGATATTCCTTGGACTGTGGGGTGACCTGCAGAAGGGTGAGTCTTGTTCCTTACTCTATATGGGTCCCCTCGTGTTACCACCTGGATATAACCACTCACATTTGAGGCGTCATCTCTTGGTATACTAGGCAATCCGAAACACCTATGTCAATCTCGTTGATCTGACGGAAGCAAACGTAGGCGACAAGATTGCGACGTTCAAATCAGAACAGGAGTTGGCTGCATATACCAGAAGCACAGGAAAGTTCTTCCTGCAAAATCACGGCACCATGCTGGTGGGCTGTTACGAAGTTGTTGAGGCACATTCTGGCCCCGCGCTTCGAGGAGCAAGGAAGCTACAGTGAGCAAGGGGGCAATGAGCGTGCGCACTGTTGCCCTTCTTGTCGGTGCTTATACCGGATTACTGGATGCCTATTTACTGATGACACCTTAGGTTTCATGTGCTTGCAATTCAATGGACCTCTTGTGGTCGAGAGTGGCTCAATGGGCGGGCGCTTCTCACAGCCATTGACGCCCGTGGCATCAAGGGACGGTTGTTGCCACGCAAGAAACAAACGTATGAAGCCCCTTTCATGAAGTTATCACGATTATTGGCCTGAGAAATACAGTTACGTTTGTACCCCATGTTCTCGGGGGACTCGGGCCCATCGGTTCCCCCAAATCTCTCGTTTTACCTCTTACCACTCTCAAGCCACGACATAGTACGATTGTCCCCCGTCTGTTGAAGGTTTGCTTAGGCTTGAGTATGCGCTGACAGACCTCTCATCTAGTCAAATGTCTCCGCAATCAAAGAGTTCTTTGACCAGTTCACCCGACTTTGAATACGGGGCTGGCGATCGGCCAAATGCCAATTTCTATGCGCTATGTGGACTATTACGAGTGGAAACGTGGCAATCCCGACCGAGAGGAAGCATACACCGAGTTCAAGGATGCTCTCGTGGAAGAATTCAATAGGAAGTATGGGCAGGACGACAGCGACCTTGATGCGTGGCAAACCTTGTGCGCGCGCGTTGGAATGGAGGAGTGGGATATACCCGAGGACCGTGAGGGATTGTAGATGGGTGGGTCGGTCTTCTTATTCCTCGTCGCCCCTTTCTCGTGATTTAAGAAATTTCACTCACACTTAAGGGTTGTCCCTTTACCTTGGCCCGTGCCCCATAACGTAGGCAATTCGAAACACCCACGTCAACCTCTGTAGATCCACAGAAGCACAAGAAGGCGACCAAGTCAAGACATTCGACACAGAAGAAGAGCTTGCAGCATATACTAAGAAAACGGGGAAGTCTTCCCTGCTGACCACGCATATGCTGGCGGGTTGCTGAGGAAGTTGCTAAGGCGCATTCTGACAACGCGCGACGAGGGAACAGGGCGACCATGACGAGGAAGACCATGAGTGGGAGGAAGACGAGGAAGGAGATGAATACTATGAGGATGGGAATACTAGGGGTCATCTAATAGAAGAGCGCTTGTTGCGCACCTGAGCTATTCCGCCTTCGGATGGTAGAATATTACCACATATCTCAATTGGCTTTATTTCTCACTGTATGCCCACTCGATTTTGCGCTTGGATCCTCTCGCGATATAACACGCTATGGTTGGTTTCTGCCGATCCGTCTTCATTGACACATTTGGTCTGGACGTAGAGCATTTGTCAATCTCAGAGCTCGTTGCCCATTTGGCGTTGGTATATCTGACCGGTTGTGATACCCAAGTTGCAGGATTGATGGGCGGTTATCGCGACGCCACAACCGAAGCGCAGGAGGACCTAAAACCGCTGATCCGTGGTCGAGTGGGAGCTCATGAGCGTTTATGTTCCAAAGTCCGATGGTAGGCGAAGGTAAGGTAGGCTTTTCCAGGGAGCTTTTCAAATGCGGCATGCATCGAAGGGCAAATTAGACAGAACAAGGCCAAAAGCTAATAGATGATGCCTCGCGGGAGCTCATAATTCAGCTGATCAGAGGATCACCTGTCGTCTCATTGTCTAGATATGTCAGGCGCTAAACGATTGCAATTCTGTACCCAAGCAGGCACTGATCCACGGATGCATGTGTCCATCTTGTAGCCTTTGCGGCGTCCCTACCTCCTTGAGAGTGTTACTCTTCCGGCATCCCTGGAAACCTCTCATTTGGCGCACGAGCCCTTTTATTAGTGCATCAATGTAAATTTCAATGGTATGATTCGCGTTGCTCGAGGTCGCCATTGATCGTACGGGCGCCTATCACGGCGCCACAGCCAAAGCGCGAAGACGGTTTAGAACTCGATGGGCGCCTATGTAAATAGGGATCCACAAAAACGCTTCTGCGATTGATGCACGGCGCAAGAAGCAGAAGGTTCTTGGAGTGAGATGCCGCATCAGAACACATGCCCGACATTCAAACCTTATTCAGACGTCTTATATAGAGCCTTTGTGGGTGCTTGACGGGTTTCCTCAGAACCCTCGTCAGAGCTAGGGAACCAGAACGACTGCTCCGTCCTGGTCCCCTCGTCCTGTCCCTTCTCGATCTAGTCTCGAACAAAACAACTTGTTTCCGAGTACGTACTAGTAATACCTCGGCGCTTACAGCCCTGGACCCTGGCTTACCCTCAGTCCATCCACCGCAGAAAATGCCGTCGTCTTTCATCCGGGCGTTCTTTGCTCGATATCCCGGTTTCTCCTATTCCTCCGGGGAAACAGCCAACAAGAACTTTTACCGCCTCTGTGATGAAAAGGGATGGAAGCGCACAAAACCTCCGGCACCTCCGAACCCCTTCCGGGAAGCGGCTCATGCGCTTTTCAAAGATGCTCTGGTTCACGAGTTCAATCGAAAATATGGAAAAGACGAGAATGATCTCGAGGCTTGGCAAATTCTCTGCAAGCGCGTAGGGATGAACCCTATCCCTGAGAAGCTGGATGAATGTCGAGAGGTGAGTTCAACGTTCGTTCGACGACGCGTTTTTGTTCACGACCCTCTTAGGCCATTCGAGCAACCCACGTCAATCTGGTCGACCTGACTGAGGCCGAGCCTGGTGAGACGGTGCGGATATTTGAGACGGAAGCGGAATTGGCAATTTATACCATGAGTGAGGGAAGTTACTTCCCGAAGGAAAGTGCATATGCTGGGGGTTTGCTGCGAAAGCTCTTAAGGCATATCTTATCGTCACCTACCGCGGGCCGGGGACGAGGCCGCGGTCGTGGTCGTGGTCGCAGATACCGACGATGACATGTATTAACACATTATCTTGATCCACACTTTCTTGCTCTGTTCGAATGTGCTCCAAGATTCTGCTTTGTCGGTCCATCCTACCGACTCGGAAATTACCAGGCACCCCAAGAAGGAGGGGAACAGCCGAAAATATCATTGACTGAGTGTCAATCTCTTCAACGTCCATCTGTCTTCCCAGAGCAAGCGTCATAACGATCTGCCTTGACACTGCGCCGCATCTTCTTTCCCTTATAACCTCCACTGGTAGGTGCAATCGATTTTCAGTCTCTTTGTTCCTGACTTTCTTCTCCATAACACGCCTCACAGTGCTCGAAGTCGGTGAAGGCACAACTCATGTCGTCACCTTCTCTGAGCGACGTAGCCCAATTCTTCGCACACCACGGCTCTTCGGACTCGTACAACCCTCGAGAATCCGCATTCTCCAACTTGCAACGACTCTGCCAAGCTAAAGGATGGAGGAACGGAACGACAGAACGAACTCGGGTGAAAGGAAGCCTTAAACAAGCGCTGCTTTCACAGTTCAACAGGCGATACGGGGAGAAGGAGACGTTAGAAGGATGGCAGGCCATATGTGAGAAGCTTGGAGTGAGCCCTGTCTCAAAGACCCTCGAAGCCGCGCGAGGTTTGTTCTTCTTCCTTGCGACTCATTCAACAGGGCTTCGGGTCTGACGATCGACTGTATTTTGTAGAAAGTCCGAACGAGCCACTTTAACCTCGTGGATCTCGCTGAAGCGGATGAACGACCCGTGCTGACGTTCAGAACGCCAAGGGAGTTGGACAAGTACACGGATACGCATGGGTTGTATTTCACCACTGAAGCGGAGGATCCGTGTATCACTGGTGACATTATCATCCGACTTTTGGAGGATAGGAGATGAGAAGGAGGAGAAAGAGTAGGGTGCAAGAGGAAGGACTGCCGCTGTTCAGGTGTTGTCAAGTAGGACGGCTTACAGGCATGCAATGTACGAGAGAACCAAAAGGTTACTAAAATCGTGAACACTTTCTTTCGTAGATTTCTCAGATCGCTAAGACATAATTCAGCTTTGTGCTTGAACTCCCATGGGCTGAAGTCAAGGTGGCGGGATCATGTTTTGCCCTTGTTCCCAGCTTTGCTTTGGACCCATGAGATTCCGAATCGCAATTTCACAGACTTCGGCGCTTATTTGGTCATTGGCGGACTTGACAACTGAATGGATGGGCGCTTATCACGGCGCTACAACCAAAGCATGAAGAGAGCCTACAATGTTTTGGGCGTCTAAAGCACGATCCACGAAAGCGCTTCTGCACATGATTCACGCCGGAAGAAGCAGCGACAAAAGAAGGTTCTCTGGGAGTGAGATACCGCATCAGACCACATGTTCAGCGTCCAAACCTTATTCATTTGTCTTATATAGGGCCTTTGTGGGTCCTTGACGGGTTTCTGAGAAACCCTTTGCCAGAGCTAGAGAACCAGAACGACTATTCTGTGCTGGTCCCCTCGTCCTGTCTTCACCTAGGCAACCGTTTTTTGTAATCTCTCCCATTGACCACGTCTACCACTCAGACACTCCTTTCTCATCTAACAAGTGCATATCTCACATCCTGTTCAATCATTCGTGGGTTGCTTCGCCCTTTACATAGGACTTATACCTCAACTCAAGCACTCTCTTTCAGATCATGACATCAATCATCGCAGGTTTCTTCGCTAACTACCCCCTTTTTCAACTACAACCCCTCCGAGGCCGCCAACAGAAACTTCTATCGTCTCTGTGATCAACAGGGATGGGACAGAGACGACCCCGACCGTAAGGCAGCGTACTCCAGATTCCAAACCGCCCTTGTCCAAGAGTTCAACCGCAAATTTGGACGAGACGAAAATAGTCTTCTAGCCTGGCAGACGCTCTGCTTGCATGTTGGCGTTCACCCTGTCCCAGAAACTTTGGACGAAGCTCAAGAGGTTTGTTCCTACAGTAGAATCTTTATTAACCCATCCTTACATGCAATTAGCGAGTGAGGGCGACGCACGTCAACTTGGTTGATCTCACTGAAGCCGACGACGGCCAGCAAGTCACCATCTTTGCGACTGAAAAGGATTTGAGTGTGTACACACAGACCAACGGACTCTACTTTCCTTCCGACAGCGCCGAAGCTGGGGGACTACTGCGTAGGCTCCTGAGGCACATTTTCCATCCTCGAGATGAGCACATTGTCCGTTTCGGGTATCGTGGAAGGGGAAGGGGACGTGGAAGTCGTGGACGAGGCCGTGGAGCTCGAGGGAGCTAATTTACGCTCATGTTCCGTTTCTTGATATTGCACATATGCTTCATATTTCTATTGATTCTGCTAACCCCTTGTATGTACATGAATGAAATTTGCTTCACTTTCGAACCCTTATGGAGTTGAGCTTTACGAGCCACTGATAAGTAGTAGCAACGTTGGAACTACCCGACCCGGAGACAGTGAAGGTCCAACGGGGAAGGCCCAGCAGGACAAAAGTTAGTTGCTTCAAAGTGGGCAATCAACGGTGGAAGAGAATTGCCATAGAAGGATCGGGTAGGGACAAGAAGTATCGCCGCCACCTGCCCAGATCTCACTTTGTCCCGATCGCAATCCTGAGTGCTCTCCCGCTTTTTTCAGAACCATTGATAGAACCAGAACGACCACTCCGTGCTTGGTTCCGCCCTGCCGCGTTCTATCTACTTTTAAGCACGCATCGCTGACTGTTGGGCAAGGGGAGTAAGTTCGCGCCAGCTTCCCTGACTCGACCACTCACCCATCTGCGCAGACAATGCCATCGTCCTTCATCCGGGCGTTCTTTGCTCGACATCCTGGCTTCACTTACCACTCACGAGAATCTGCCAACAAGAACTTTTATCGACTCTGCGGTGAGAATGGATGGAAACGTACAACACCTGAAAACCCTATGCGGAAAGAGGTTCATGCTCGCTTCAAAGACGCTCTCGTGCATGAATTCAATCAGAAGTACGGACGCGACGAGCGCAACCTTAAGGCGTGGCAAACCCTCTGCAAGCGCGTTCAGGTCGACCCAATTCCTGATAACATAGATGGGTGTCGAGAGGTGAGCTCAACCATTGGCGGCGTTCTTCGACCCAACTATCCAGACAATAGAGTCTCATTATCAATTTCCTAGGCCATCCGAGGCGCCCATGTCAACCTTGTCGACCTTACCGAAGCCCGTCCTCGTCAGAAATTGAAGACCTTCAAAACGGAACAAGCATTGTCTATATACACGATATCGACGGACAAGTACTTCCCAGCGGAGAACGCGTGTGCGGGAGGGCTGTTGAGGAAGCTGTTGAGACACATATTCTCGCCGCGTTCCGAGGAGAAGATCAGTAGGCGTCAACGAGGTCGGAGGCACTGACCAGGAGAAAGCCTTGGTATCTGAGAGACATGCAATGCAGAGTAGTCATTTCTTGCTCCTCGTCATTTTCAATATCCTAATGTTCCCGAAACATGTCTTTATTCACTCATAACCAATTGCGTAGGTCCCCTGTTCGTTTGTCTATCTTCCCGGCTCGGAGACTGCCAGGTACCACTGGAAGGAGCCTCGGTAGAGCCGAGAGTGTCTTTAGAGGCATAAGTCATGTCGTCACACCCCTTGAGCAACGTAGCCGTATTCTTTGCGCACCACGACTTTTCAGATTCCTACCACCCTCATGAATCCGCATTCTCCAACCTCCAACGACTCTGCCAAGCTAAATGATGGAGAAACGGAACGACAGAACGAACTCGGGCGGAAGGGAGCCTCAAGCAAGCCCTGCTTTCACAGCTCAACAAGCGATACGGGGAGAAAGAGACACTGGAGGGATGGCAGGCCATATGTCAAAAGCTTGGAGTAAACCCTGTTCCAAAGACCCTCGAAGCTGCGCGCGAGGTTTGTTCTTCTCCATTGCGACTCATTCAACAGGGCTTCGGGTTTGACGATCGACTGTGTTTCGTAGAAAGTCCGAACGAGCCACTTTAACCTCGTCGATCTCGCCGAAGCGGATGAACGACCCGTGCCGACGTTCAGAACGCAAAAGGAATTGGACAACTACACTGATGCGCATGGGTTGTATTTCACCATTGAAGCGGAGGATCCGTGTATCACTGATGAGATTATCATTCGACTTTTGGAGGATAGGAGATGAGAAGGAGGAGAAAGAGTAGAGTGTAAGATGAAGAGGTGAAGAGAAGGGGTGTCGACAATAAAGAGGAAGCCTTAGGGCTATCGCTGTTGAGGCGTTGTCAAGTAGGACGGCTTACAGGCATGCAATGTACAAGAGAACCAAAAGGTTACTAAAGTCGGGGAACATAATACAGGAGATTCGGACTCACATAATGAATGACAACTGTTAGAGAAACGAGATGGCGCGACTTGACAAGAAGCTGGGGATTGGTTGTCCCATGTTTGGCGAAGAGGATCACGAGGACCAGTGGAGGAGCAAATCGCGGAGGGAGAGACGGAGTAGTAGGCTCTTGAAAGACGTCCAAGTCGGTGAAGGGAGCCCCGGTATTCGCTGGTGGTGACGGGCACGGCACCGTTTGGCGTTGGCGATCCATGGTCCACATGGGGCACTCGGACCCAAGAACTGACTGACTAATTGCCACCAACGGCGATCTCGTCAAGTGGACCTGTGCCTTGTGGTGGCATGACACCTACAAGTAAACTTGGATTAGTGGAGACCTCCCTTTTCCACTCGTTCTCCGAGACGGGGTGGAGGATCACGACTCTCCGCGCAGTGTATGGCATTCGAAGCATTCCGACTTGCTTGAGAAGAGGTTCAAGAACAAGTCTGGATGATGATGAAGAGACCTTGGAAACGTCTTAGGTGGAGCACGGCGGCCTTAGCGTGTACAGGATGAGGAAACTTAAAGTAGAATTTGAGCATGCGTCCTAATAGACACTGAGCTGGAAGATGTGAATGACCCACCCGTCGTTGGCACGAAGCTCCGGAGAACTCTGGACGAGAGCTCCAACATTTGAGTGATGGAATAGAGTTGCCCTCGATCCACTCAAGTGGCAGAAAGCACTGGCTGTCGACCCACCAGACAGGAAGATACCATCGGGTCACTGGCAGAAAGCAGCTGTCAACAAGCTGTCAATGCGCCTGACAGATAGCGGTGTTCGACGTAGACGTTCGTGCAACGTGCCTGGAAACGACAGATCAAGCATGCAAGGGACGGAACTGGAACCTGGGACTCGGGAGTCGGTGTAGCGGCGGAAGCAGACATTGCTTCTCGCAGTGGTTGGAACAGGTACGCTCCGAGTATTGCATGTTCCCGAACGTAATTATCAAGGTTCTCTAGATTGGTCTCGAGACACAAGACAATCTTCGCTTGTGATGAAAAGATAGAAGCTTAGGTTTGGAAACGTAGATGTCCTGTCATTCATAATCTAAGCAACACTTTTGTCAGATGAGTATGCATGTCATTTTGGATTAGCGAAACCAAACGTACACTTTGTCATCTATTTCAATCGCTCTGACGTTTCCCCGCGATTCGTCAAGCAAAAACAGCTCCATAGCCTGATCTTCTTTCTTCTTCGCCTAATCCTTATTACCCTTTCTCTCCTCCCTCAACGCTTCCTTGAGCTTCTTCAACTGCACACTGACGGCGGTGTTCCCTCCCAGACTCCCTGCACTACGTTCCTGAAAGTCTTGCAGAAAATCTGCGATTTGTTTTTCCGTTGCCTTTGCTGATAGAGCGCGGGACGATGAGGTGTTAGGAAGGATGCGAATAGGTGGGTTAAGCGGGGCGTCCATGGCTGTACGGAATGTAGCGTCAGAGTTGCAATGTAAGAGGTTGGTAAGAGTCGTTCGTTGTGGAGGAGAAAAGGAAGATAGAGAAGACGCAAAACGCCGTCTAAAAGCCCCGGTCCCGCTTCCTCGATCTGAGATGGGATGTCTAAAAAAGGGGCAAATCAAAATTGATGGGGGACGTCGCGTGTTTGGAAATTTATGAATTGGGCGCCAGGTCAGAGATCGTACGAGTCCAGGAACTCGTAACATACGACTTCAATCTTCTTCTTCTTCTCTTCTTTCAATTTACTTCAAAACTCGTTTAACAAACGAGACTCGCCCCTATTTCTTTCTTTCATCACACTTGCCGACACGAACCGCGAAACGACGACACACCCTTCACACGAACGACCCCTGCTACGAAACAAAGAACCATGGGCGCAGTAAACTGGATTGTCCTTCTTCTCACCCACCCACTCGAATTCAGGACTCTCCTCCAATTCTACCTATACCACGAACAGAAACGCGACATCAAGGCTCTTCAGGGTATGCCTCAATTCCTCCTTTCTGGACGCTGAACTAACGACTGGACAGAACACCCAACGTCAGGATGGGACCGCGAATCCATGCAGCGATGCTGGCACTTTTTGGACCTTACAAGTAGGAGTTTCGCAGCTGTCATCAAAGAGTTGGATGGGGACCTTGCAAGAACCGTATGTCCTCGTTCCACATTACCTCTGTCCATGCTCACTCGTCCCTTTCGTAGATTGCTCTGTTTTACCTCGTCCTCCGAGGCCTCGACACGATCGAAGATGACATGACAATCCCCGACGCAACTAAACAGCCCATCTTGCGCAAGTTCCACGAACTCACCGTCACACCAGGTACGTGTTTCCCATACCACGTCTGCCTAACGCGCCGCTAACCACCTTATTCAGGCTGGAAATACGACGGATGCGGACCAGACGAGAAAGACCGACAACTTCTTGTCGAATATAACCTCGTCGTCAAAGAACTCAACCTCCTCGAGCCAAGGTACGCTTCGCCCCCCTTCCCTCCATTCCCCTCCGCACAACCGCTTACCCCCGTCTGTTGTTAGTTACAAAGCGGTCATTATCGACATCACCCACAAGATGGCTACAGGCATGGCAGACTATGCCCACGTAGCCGCCACATCCGCCTCCTCCTCCTCACCCAACGGCTCCGTCTACCTCTCCACCATCGCCGAATACGACCTCTACTGCCACTACGTCGCCGGCCTCGTTGGCGAAGGTCTCTCCCGAATCTTTGCTGCGTCGGGTAAAGAAGAGACGTGGCTAGGCGACCAGCTAGAGCTGTCGAATTCGATGGGGCTGTTGTTGCAAAAGACGAATATTATTCGTGATTTTAGAGAGGATGTGGAGCAGGGGAGACATTTTTGGCCAAAGGAGATTTGGGGACGCTATGGGTTTGAGGATATGAAGGAGATGTGTGCGTTGGATGAGGATGTGCAGACGCGTGCGAAATGGTACGTTCCCCTCCCTTCCTCATTGCTCTTCTCGATAGCTAACACATTCACCTTTACAGGGTCCAATCCCATATGATCCTCGACGCCCTCCGACACGTCGCCGACTCTCTCGACTACCTCAAACTCCTCAAAAACCAATCCGTCTTCAACTTCTGCGCCATCCCCGCGACAATGGCCATCGCCACCCTCTCCCTCTGCTTCTCCAACCCCGCCATGTTCCAACGCAACATCAAAATCCGTAAAGCCACTGCTGCCAAACTCATCATGCGATCTACCAACCCCCGCGAAGTCGCCTCCATCTTTCGCGAATACGCACGGGACATTCACCGTCGACTCGAGCCGCGCGACCCGAGCTACGTCAAGATTGGTGTATGTCTGGGACGGATCGAGAGTTGGATGGAGAGGAATTATCCGACCTTTGTGCAGGTGGTGGATTATTCGGCGCAAGGTGGATCACCCCAAGTCGAGTTTACGACGGACGATGTCCGGAGTAGAGTCTTCCGAGACGCTCAAAAGCGCAATCTCGAAGTAGCCAAACGGAATGGCCTCACGCCTGCACAGAGCGGGTTCAACGCAAAGGGACTCCCAGAAGGCTTCCCTGCGCTGTCGGATGAACCCGAGTCGGCGTCGAATGTCAAGGCGGGCGAGTCGAACGAGTTGATTGTGGTGGTTGGGGGTGCGATTTTCGTTGTGCTTGCGTTGGCGTTTGGTGCGGTGTGGGTGGTGCTAAAGTTTGTACCGATTGATGAGGTCGCTAGCAAGGTGGAATCTGCTGCGAGGGCGAGTGTGGTGCCCAAGGTCGAGTTGTAATGGTTGTTTCGTTCTTTGCATGCAGACACTTTATGGTTTCTTCGATCATTTGTTTTATAATACGTTTTTTACATCTAGGTATACCAATTCATTCTATTTAAATCTGGAATTAGACCACGAAGCCCGTCGCTCAAAGTTAGAATCACTCGATAATGAGGAGAACGCTGGATGTTAGTTAGCTCACTTGTATCAACTCAAAAAGCATACATGACCCAAACATAAACGTTGCATAAACCCTCGGACATGCATGGCAGTACGATGGATACTTAGCAGCGAACCCAAAATTAATTAGCCTTCCCAAACCCAGCGACGCGAGTAAAAATGCGTCACCTGAGCGATTCGAACACTCGCGTGCAAAGCACAACCGCTCACAGCTAAAGATAGCAGGCGATCCCGTTAACCACTCCGGCAAAGTGACCTTTGCATACGATTGTTTTTTGAACGTCTATAACTGCATCCGGCCTAATAAGACGAAGCTCTCCGCGGATCGTTGCTCATCGCAATAGATATAAAATGGATTTAATCGCTTAAGCTGCCGAATACTCCACCATTTGTGAGACAAGGGTAACATGCCAGACAGCCAGCACTAAACCTAGCACTGTCTCTAGCCAAAGTCCTAGCCTGGTTGGTCATTGGTCGGCCATCCCTGTCACTTTTCCGACTCGCAGGTGGCCTTTCGAGGGATTCTCTGTGCACGAAATCGTCTAACTCCCTTCCCTTTGGTAGTCTATGACTCTTTAGCCAACGAATTGAGATGGTATTGACTCCAGTCGTTCGGTTCGCCAGCATTGCTCTCTCTGTAATTTCGGCTGGCAAACCGAACAGCTAGTGTAAATTGAGCGTCTGGTTTATGACAGACTATAGTCGATCTCGTTTAGCGCAATTCTTGCACCCTTTTTAGGCAACTAGACCACTTTTTCTAGCGCCTGCTAACGTTGTGAGCCGAATGTAAAGCCCCTCCCAGACCTACCTTTTTCGCCTTCCACAACGACTCGTTATGGCATTCGCGCTAGACTATAGTCTATGAGATCTTCTTTGACAACTAGAGGCTAGGGTTCGATGAATGGTGTCAAGGCTGCGGTATATAAAGTCTGATGTGTCTCTGCCCAGTCTTCAGCAGCTCAGCTTCGTCTCTCAGTACTCGACTCGTCACACACACAGTCTTTCAATCGTACGTTCCCCTTGCATACTTCTCTCTTCATCCCTTGCTTACCTACTCTCTGTTCTGTCAAGATGCAACTTACAGCCATCGTCACCTTCTTCTTCGCATACATCGCTGCCGTGCAGGCGGTCCCTGTCGAGATCCCCGCTGGGGCCATCGCTGGCAGCGTTCTCGAGCGACGCCAAGGAACCCCTGATGTTCACGGGTTTATTGAGGACGTCAAAGATGCTGCCGCGCACCGTCTGGGTCTCGCATCGCCGGCCGTTCCTGCAGTGCCTGCCGTTCCTGGATTGCCCAACGTTCCTGTTAAACGGGGCATCTTCGCCGCCGCTCTTGGTTCCGTCAACGGCGCTGTTGGGCACATCAAGGGCAAAGCTCGCCCTGTCCAGCCTCCCGCTGGATTCATCACCCCTCTCAAGCGTGCCGAAAGCCTCTCAGGAACAGAAGAGACACCGTTTGATCTTGACGGCTTTTACAAGGATGTCGAAGCCGCTGTTGCCGCCCAAGACCAGGAAGCCTTGAACAGGCTCACGGACGCCGCCGCAGCCTACGTCCAACGCCTCGGCACCACGCTCCCTCCCTCTCCGGACGTACCCAAACTCGGCGTTGACGTGCCCAAGCTTCCTGGTAAACGGGAGAACGTCGAAGGCGTCACTGAGGCCGTCAACGACAATGCTCTCGAGCAAGACCTCGTCACTGTCCCAAAAGCTCAAGACCTTTCCGAACTTCTCCCTTCTCCCGTCCGAAGGCAGGACGACGCTGAAGAAGCGGAGTACTAGGTTAGCACTTACGAATCTGAACGAATTGAACGCCGATAAGCGCTCAAGCGTAGCTGCGGTGATGCATGTCGTTAATCATCTCTACAATCTCTCTATTATTCCGACTAATTGTTTCTACGAGTCCTGAGCTTTCCACTCCTTCGACCCAAGCCTTGTGCTCCATATAATTCGAATCACAGAGTTGATATCGTAATATGCTCAATCTTGTCTATTCCCCTTCCTTTTGTTTGTAACACATTCGTTGCCTTTCAATACATCTCAGCGTATTCCATTCTAATCACGAAGTTAGAATTTAATGTGAATGAGGACGGCGCCGTCTACGTATTAGTATACGAACTGGAAATGACAAACTCGTAAGCTTGTTCAGTGTGAGGAGGCCCACTGCAAGTTCGTTACAACTTGAGTCTTGTGGTGGAGTCCGCGAGGGCGATCTATGGAGTAGCTTCTCATCCGATCCAAGCGTAAGAGTGAAAGGCGTCACCCAAACAATCCGAAAGAAAGCGTCCTTTGAGGCTTCTAGTCCTCCGCCGACGACTTAAAACGCAACAACCTCTTTAGACACTCCACCTCTGCAGGCTAGAAGCCATCGTTTGTGTAACTTGCCATACACATTGGAGCTTGGCTAGTGCAAACGATGCAATGTTTGTCCCTTTTTAGGAAATTGCACCACTCTTTATGGCACTCCGCAGCGGCGGACCCGAACTTGTGCTCCTCCTCTCTCGAACACCCTGCAACGACGAGTTATGGCATTCGCGCTAAACTTTGAGATCTTCTCTGACGACCCATCGCTAGGGTTCAATGAATGACGTCTGGGTGGTATGTTCAGAGGTTTATAAAGTCTGGCGTGTCTCTGCCTGACCCCCCAGCAACCCAGCTTCTTCGTCTTCCAGCACTCAGCTTCTCCACAAACACGGAGTTCATTCATTCCTTTGCAAAACTATCCCCACTCGCTTTATCTCAACAAGATGCAATTCCACGTCCTCGTCTCCTTCTTCTTCGCCTATATTGCTGCGGTGCAAGCTTCTCCCGTCCAGCTTCCCAATATCCCCAGCACTGAAGCCATCAACCCTGTTGAGCTTCCTAACCTTCCTCGAGACCTTCCCGCTGGCGTCGCCGGTTCTATCCCAATCGAATTTCCCGATGTTACTGGCACCCTTAAAGGCATTGCCTTCCCCATCCCCGTTCCTCGTCGGTCTCTCACCGAGATCCTCAAGGACGTCACTCTGCCCATCCCCGTCCCTCGGGAAGTCACCGAGACCGTCGAGGACGTTGCATCGCTCAAGGTTGCATCGGTCGTTGACACTGTCGCGTACGAAGCGTCTCCCATCGTAGGCTTGGTCGGCGGCATCCCTGCCCCTCCTCTGCCCCATCGCCAAGTACCAAGCGCCCCTTCCACTGAGGGTATTATCCCAGAGGTTAAGGTCCCAACTGTCCCCGAAGTCCCATCCCTTCCCAACGTCGTCCCCGCTGTCCCCGTTGGAAGGCGGCAGGTGGGGGCTCCGGAGGTTAGCGCTCCCAAGATGGTCCGAGTCGTCCGCCGACAAGCGTCTGGATGCGCCGATCGGGGTGCTCGTCGTCAATCCGATTCTCCCGACAACACTCCCAGTGTTCCTGAAGTTCCTGCTATTCCTGAGGTTCCCGAGGTCCCTAGTGTCCCTGATGTTGAGACTCCTTCGCTTCCTACCCTCTAAAGCCATAGCATTAATTAATTATACTATACCCGGCCTTTATCAAGGTTACACCATAGAACCTCGTACAATAATTCCTTCCAGTGCAATCTGATTACAATCTTTCAACGCTTGTTCTGATTGTCTTGGTATGGTGGCAGCATCTTGACAAACTCCTGTTGCATTGCCTTCGTTGTCGCCGCCTAGGGTTGTATGAGCGGAAACAACGTCATTCGGGAAAAACAGAAGCTCCTTACGCACCGGTTAAGTTGGGGGAGAGATCGGCGTATGTGATGAACACCTGAACGATAAAGATCAGCGCTCATCGTCCTGTTGATGAGAAGTGATCACTGGGCGCCTATCGGCAGCTGCAAATGACCAGGAAGTGACCCGAAAAGCCCTGGATTAGTAGCGTTATGAGCGGTACTTAGTTATTCGTGAAGCACCAATTTTGGCGCTCTGTAACTTCTACGTGTCCCGCGATGCCCAATCAGGCACTCTAAAAGTAGCACAACTGCATCGCCCGTTAAAGGCTGATAGCAGATCGTTGAATTGCGTCGACTTCGAAGCACCGCCTGGTATGCATTCTGGAACGGGCGCATCTTGTTGCTGTTTGCACTGTCTTCTAATAATGATGATTCCGTTATTTGTGGCTTGACTTTGTATGGAAACAGTTCGAGGTATATAAGGGATAGAGAAAGCACTTAAGGTTTTGCAGAAACACATCTCTCATCTGTTTTAGGGACCAAGCTAAAGCAGGACTTCAGTAACCCCTCATCGTTTACATTCACACAAGTAAGTCCCATTCGACGTCAATAGTCCATTAGTGCTTACAAGTGTAACAGCATCATGCGTCCATTCGGAATCTTCAGCCTTTTGACTGCAACCCTGCTCGCTACGAGCGGTGTCTTCGCCTATGTGAGCCCATATCGATTTAATGCTAGCACAATGATCTGACTTCGAGGAATAGTATGATGACGAATACACTGGTGGCTTGACCGCTCGAGACGTCTTCGAGGACGACGTTCTCCAAGAGCGGTCCTTTGACGACATCGACGAGTACGACGCTAGGGACTACATCAATGACGAGTACGACGCTAGGGACTACCTCGATGACGAGTACGATGCTCGCGACTTCTTCGACGACGAGGACGAGTTGGCGGCCAGGTTGATCGGCAAGGTCGCAGGCCGTATTCCTCTCAAGCGCAACTCCAAAGTTCCAATTGGTGGAGGGTTCCGCCCTCGAATTGGCCGTGGTCAGGGTAGGAAAGGCCTTGGCTTCGGAAACTCTGCTGGTGGAAGGGCCCGAACAAAGATTCTGGCTCAGAACCCGGACCCCCCTCAGGGTGATAGCGTCTCCGCAAGGGAGTTCTTGGAGGAGCTTCTCGAGGCCCGTGACCAAGCTGAGCAGGCAGCGGCGCGTCGTCGCAGGAAGCAGAGGCAGAGGCTCAGGAAGGCTGGCAAGAGAAAGAGCAAGAAGTTGAAGGCTGCAGCTGCCGCTCAAGGCGCTGCTGATCCCAGTGCCCAGGCTGCCCCTGCTGGTGCTCCCGCAGCAGAAGCCGCCGCTCCTGCACCAGCGGCGTGAGCTGCTTGACGATTCGCTGTTGGCGGACTCTTCGTTACATACACCATGTAAACTTGTAGTTTGATATGCATCCGCACCTGTCTGCAAGAGACTATATTCACACTCAGGGACAGAACCCGTTTTGTTGCCCTGAACCTCCCTCCTGGCTTGGAGCAAGCTTGCTCCAAGCTTGCTCACTAAATAGAATACTGAGCTCGGCGTTTTCTCGGTGTTGTAAGTAAGTACCTACTAAGGAGCCAAGCTTTCATGATCTCCCAACAATGGCTATCGAGCCGATCCGTCCGCACTTTCCAGGGTCCATGATATCATGATACAACCCAAGGGAGAGTCGTCATTCGTGGCGAGCAGTTAGCCTTTTCTAGCCTTTTGCGACATCTGCCATCTGGAATCACGACTTTGGTCGCGTCCACAGTGCACTGCCTCCACACATTCCGAAAAGAATCAGAAGTTCTTTGCATTTCGATGCAATCATCAAACACTGGGTTGCCTCTGAAGTGATCTGCATGAATTAATGGACAACTTCTGGATGGGGATGATCAGCGCCCAGCACGGCCAGGAGGTCCATGTGCCAATCATCGATGATGGGGCGCCTCCCCACTTGCTGCGGGCAGTACGGCGGGCGCTTATTTAGTCATGAACGGACTCCGCAGACAACTGGTCGGACAGTCGTGTACGGATACGGGGTCTGGAACAACATATTTCTGTGTCGGAAAACTCTACTTGCATACGACTTGACCTGCTCGCGGTACCGGTGTATCTATATGACCGAGCGGTGCAATTGAGCTTCGGGGCGCCCAGTGACATATAGCACACACAGGACCTAGGCCTGATGGTTTGATCTAGAAGTAGAACAAGCATACCAACTATCAAATGTTTTTGCGAGCGAGCTCGACCGGGGTGGTGACAAGGCGCTGCTTGAGTGTGCATTTGCAGTACGGGCGCATCTCGTTTCTGTTTGTACCATCTGTGAATGATGATCCTGCTGTTCGGCTCGACGTTATCTAGAGGGCAAACAAACGTCGCGTTCGAGATACAAAAGGCACGTTGCAGAAGGCGACAAGTTCTGCATAAACACAACCTTCTTCCCCTTTCAATCTCTACACTCTTCCATTCGAAGGGAAAGCACTAAAGCAGGTCTTCAGTCATCCCTCATCCTATCATTCACACCGGTAAGCCAAAATCAACATGATAAGCTCACCGTTACTTACAACACTGGTAGCATAATGCGTTCCTCTACATTTTTCGGTCTTCTGGCCGCTACCCTCTTCGCCACAAGCGGTGTCTCCGCCTTCGTGAGTCCATATCCCTGAGTCAAGATCTATACCTTATTTGGCCGCGAATTCCTAGTACGACGATGAATATTCTGGAGCCTTGACTGCTCGAGATCTCCTCGACGACGACCTCCTCCAGGAGCGCTACTTTGACGACGTCGACGAGTATGAAGCTCGGGACTATCTCGATGACGAATACGAAGCCCGAGACTACTTCGAGGACGAACACGAGGCTCGAGACTACTTCGGCGACGATTTGCTCGAAGAACGTGCAAGGGGCAAAAGCGGTGGGGCCCGCCGTGCTGGCAAGTCTGGCATAGGTCGTGCTCTTGGAAAGATTGGAACGCACGCTGTTCTTCCTGCCTTGGCCAATGGCGCTCAAGTTGCAGCTTCAAACATCGCAAATAGGATTGGCAATCCCGGTGGCCAAGGAGGGCAATATCGACGAGGGTATTACGACGATGAAGAGGAGCTGACGGCCAGGGCTATCCCTGGCAAGGGATTGATCCGTCCCCCCATTGGCCTTCCTCGCCCTGGCATCCGTCCCCCCATTGGCCTTCCTCGCCCTGGCATCCGTCCCCCCGTTGGCCTTCCTCGTCCTGGTATTCGTCCCACCCCCGGTATCCTTCCTCGTCCCGGCCGAGTCGGTTTGCCTAACCCCTTGTCAGGAGGCGGTAAGCGCCCCTTGGGAAGGTCCAACAGTCTAGGACAAAAAACGGGCAAAGGGAGTGTTTCTTCAAGGGAGTTCTTGGAAGATCTCCTCGAGGCTCGCGACAAATCTGCCAAGCAGGCAGCCCGTCGTCGCAGAAAGCAGAGACAGAGGCTCAGGAAGAACAAGCAGCAGGTACCCGCTGCTGGGGCCGCTGATCCAGGGGCTTCCCCGGAGGGAGCAGCTGCCGCTCCCGTTCAGCAGCGCGATTTCGACATCGATGAACTCGAGTAGATGACAGGTGACCATATGCATTGCACTGGGAGACTGGCCTTTATTTTGTCCTCTTTTTATTATTATTTCTTGAATGCATTTTTTTTTGCCTCATGATCTTTTGCCTGCCCCTCCTTGATGTTGACTGCCCTTCGTACTTGCAACATTCCGTCATCACTATGCAGGCTGCCCTTTTCCAGAAAGCGCTCGGTTGGCTTGAGAGCTCTCCGCGACCCGGCGGGTACATGTTTGAGACATCTTGGATGCCGTGTTCGTGTGGGGGAATCCTATTTCTTCAAGAAGGAAGGAACAAGAATGAGGAGGTGTGGGGTTTTGAAAGATAATCGCCATCGAATATCTACACTTTCAATGTTTGGGCCGCAGGCGCCCCAATCACAAGGGTTCTCGAGGGCGCCAATGTCAGTACTAACCACCTCGAAAGCGTACTCACACTGGATATATGAGATATCGAATCTACTGGCGCCGGTATATTGCGGAAAGCTGTCCCTACCATAGATCGACCTGATGATATGTCACCCTCCTGGTACATGATTACATCGAGTGCAAACCGTGCTCAAGCAAATTATGCACCAGTCTTTTACAGTTGTTAGGTGTAATTTAGATGTTTTTTAAATCTGTATTTGCATCACGATTCGGATGAGAATTAGGCTCGCCGTTGGGTGACCGAGGCGGACGGTCTCCTGATACCACCCACAACTAGAACACAAATCATGCTCGAACGAATGGATCTTTGTTAATATTACTTGGCTGGGACGAAAACAGTATCGAATTGATACGAAATAAGACTACTTTATATACATTTTGAAGCTAGGAGTAGCTAGGTAGCTACAATACAAATGAATCCAGACCTATGGAGGAAATTATATGGACAGACAATGGAAGGTAGGTAAGCGGTCATACATGACCTAGAAAGGAAAGAATCCTAACATTCTTTAGCCAGCTGGTCCAATCCACTCAGTAGAGGTATATCTCAGTAGAATATAAAGTGTATTCACGCCACGATTTGGATAGGAATTGTCTTCAACGTTGGGTTACCGAGTCTGACACCCTCCCAATGGTACCCAAGACCTGAGCTGTATTTGTGTTTGAACGAAGCAAGCATTAGTAAAACAGTCTTCTGAAACAAAGAAATAAGACCTTGAGTAAAATAACGAAGCAGTGAAGCCGCAATTCGGGTAATAATTGGTCCTGACATTGGGGAACCAATTCTGATGGTCTCCCCGATGGTCTCCCTCCAATCGAGCTTGAAACACGCCTGAGCGTGTGAGCCGCTGGTCAAACGGGGCTTTCATTAAAAAGAGGCATCATTTAGCGGCTTACAGATGTAATAGCGTCGCGGTTTTGATAAAAATTGGCTTCACTGGCGGGTTACCAAATCTAATGTGCTCCTGATTGTACCCAGGACTCGAGCTCAAATTGCGCTCGAACGCAGCGTCTGTTTCCCAATCTCTTTTTGAATTCATCAGAAATAGTCTCCAGCTTTAACATGGTATGTATCCACTACCCGAATCTCCGTGCCCTCACGCTCAAATGTGCTCACATTCTCCGAAGCCTTCCCCAGCCAGCTCGACTTCGCTTGCTGGAGCCAAGTCATGAACGTCTAGCTCTGAGTCGAGGCTCCTCGAGTCGGGCCACACAGCCGATGATGATGGCTTCGGCTCTGTTGAAGCCAAGACAGACCCGGCCCCCAGCCATTATAGCAATGGCTCGACCCCCGGACGGACTATGTAGCAGCAGGAGGACTAACCTCTGTCCACTTTTTGTAGTCGGCCTCACCGAGCTGCTAAACCCGTGCTACAATGATACTCAGGTGCCAAGTTTGTCCGGCTTTCACCGCCATGAGAGAGCCCGGGATATTGTGCGGTGGCCTTTTACCGTGAGTATACCGTATCCTGCTGCCACCTGGTAAATTCTTGCGTAGCGCAAGCAAGGGGAATCAGCTTCGTAGGTTCGAGCGTGTTTAGCAGTACCAGGCGCTAATGGGAATGCCTTTAGGTACTGGCAAGTTTTGGCGACAGTCAAATATGCCCTGAGCTGGCTCACCCAATAGAATTTTGAGCTCAACGCTGTAAGTACCGGTGGGCCAGAGATAAAGTTTTCACGTTCTCTGTCATATCGAGGCGATCTGGCTGCACTTTCCAGGTTCCACGATACCACGATACAACCCGAATGAAAATCGACAGTCGGGGCAGGCAGTCAGCTATTTGCATCATCTGCCATCTGGAACTTTGGCGACTCCTAGAGTTCAATGTCGTGGACTTCGAAAGGACTTAGAAGCTTCTTTCCCTTTCGATGCAATCATCAAACACTCAGCCACTGGTCATCTTTATAGTATGAGGCGATCTGCATGATTTGATTCTGAATGGAGATGACTAGCGCCCAGTGCGCCGCAAGAGTGTCTACGTGCCAATCATTGATGATCGAGCGCCTCACTCGTTGTCGCGGGCACCGGTACGGGCGCTTATCTGATCATTAACAAACTCGGACACCTGGTTGGACAGCCTTCTATGGATGCGGGTAAGGCGAGGTGCGAAACAACATATATCTGTGTCGAATGTCTCTACAAGCTCACCTGCTCGCGATGTACATACATGGCCGAGCGGTGCAATTGAGTTTTGGGCGCCCATTGACATGGAGCACACACAGGACATGGTGGTTTGTTCTAAAAGTAGAACACACATACCGTCTACTATCAAATGGATTTGGGAGCTCACTCAACCGGGGTGGTGACAAGGCGCTGCAGCACGGGCGCATCTTGTTTCTATTTGGACTATCCCTGAATTATGATCCTGCTGTTTTCGTTCTTTGGAGGGCAAGCAAACGTTCCGTTCGAGGTACAAAAGGCAAGTTGCAGAAGGCACCAAGTTTCTCCATAAACACAACATTCTCTTCCCTTTTATCTCTACACTCTTCCATTGAGGGGAACACATTAAAGCAGGTCTTCAGTCATCCCATATCCCTGCATTCCCACCAGTAAGTTACAAGCGACGTAATAAGCTCATCGTGACTTACAACGCTGATAGCATAATGCGTTCCTCTACATTTCTCGGTCTTCTGACCGCTACCCTCTTCGCCACAAGCGGTGTCTTCGCCTACGTGAGTCCATATCCCTGAGTCAAGATCCATCGCTTACTTGGCCGCGGATTCCTAGTACGACGAAGAATACACTGGAGCCTTAACTGCTCGAGATCTCCTCGATGACGACCTCCTCCAGGAGCGCTACTTTGACGACATCGACGAGTATGATGCTCGCGACTATCTTGAGGACGAATACGAAGCCCGAGACTACTTCGAGGACGAACACGAAGCTCGAGACTACTTCGGCGACGATTTGCTCGAAGAACGTGCAAGGGGCAAAAGCGGTGGGGCCCGCCGTGCTGGCAAGTCTGGCATAGGTCGTGCTCTTGGAAAGATTGGAAAGCACGCTGTTCTACCTGCCTTGGCCAATGGCGCTCAAATTGCAGCTTCAAACATCGCAAATAGGATTGGCAATCCCGGTGGCCAAGGAGGGCAATATCGACGAGGGTATTACGACGATGAAGAGGAGGTGATAGCCAGGCTTATCCGATTACCTTTTCCTCGTCCTGGTATTCGTCCCCCCGGCATCCGTCCCCCCGGTGGCCTTCCTCGTCCTGGTATCCGTCGCCCCATTGGCCTTCCTCGTCCTGGCACCGGCCACATAGGTTTGCCTAAGCCCATCTCAGGAGGCGGTAAGAAGCCCTTGGGAAGCGGTAAGAAGCCCTTGGGAAGCGGTCTACCTCACATACGTAGGATATGATAGGACTTAGGATACCATGCGTCAAAGTGCTAGTAGTTGTTCGCCAACACGGCAGGTCATCGTACAACCATGACCAGGCAGGCCACAGTTGACTTTGTCGTTGGTGTCCCGGTTGCATCTTTTGAAGTATATAAGGATCTTCCAATTAATTTTGTTTCTGAATCCCTAAGCCCTCACGCTCGAGTCAATAGCTTATTCCATCGCAAAAATGAAGGTTGACAAAGCAATCGGGCAGTACTTTTGTCACAAAAACATCGCAACTACACTACTACGTGAACATTGAGGTCAGTCGACTCGGTTGACTCGATTTTATCGTGTTTTATGATCTTGGAATGTTTATTGTATTCAAATATGAGCTTAGAATTTCTTACGAGCTCAGCACTCGGATGCAAATGCCCTTTTCGACCAGCCATTCGCGCTGGTGTCGGGGTTTGAATTTGTGTGGCGGGCGCTTATCGCGTACTGTTGACCATTAACAGCGTTGCTCAGTTGGATCTTTATGTTTGAATGATTTTAAATTGCTCCTGAGATCTATATAAGACCTTCCATACATTTATATTGGCCCCCTGACTTAGGGAAATGTGTTGTAAACCATTTCTCCTGGCCACTATGACTTGAGGAGAGCCATGGCTCGACTCCCGGACAGTCCTGACCTCTGTCCACCTGAACTACCTGTGATCTACTGATACTCAGGTGCCAGGTTTGTCCGGCTTTCACCCGACGCCATGAGAGAGCCCGGGATAACGTGCGGTGGCCCTTTACAGTATATCTTACCCTCCTGCCACCTGGTGGATTCTTGCGTAACGCAAGCAAGGGGGATCAGCCTCGTAGCGCTGAGCGTATTCCGCGGTGCTGAGTGCCAATGGGAATGCCTTTAGATACTGGCGACTATTAGCAACAGTCAAATCTGCACTGAGCTGGCTCATCTAATAGAATATTATATTGAGCCAGTGCTGTATGTACCCCAGAGGTAAAGTTTTCACGATCTCCCTAATGATCTCTCTTAGGCTCAATGCCATATGAGGCGATCTGCCTGCACTTTCCATGTTCCACGATACCGCGATACAACCCGAGTGAAAGGCGACAGTCGTGGCGGGCAGTCAGCCATTTGCATCATCTGCTATCATGAACTTTGGCGATTCGGTCGTGTTTGTCCCGGATTTCGAAAAAGAATCGGAATCTACTTCGCATTTCGATGCAGTCATCAAACACTCAGTCACTGGTTATTTTTGAGTATGAAGCGATCTGCATGATTCGATTCTGAATGGAGATGATTAGCGTCAAGCGCCGCAAGAGTGTTTATTACTTGTGTGCCAATCATCGATGATCGGGTGCCTCAGTCGTTGTCGCGGGCACTGGTATGGGCGCTTGTTTGGTTCGGACACCTGGTTGGACAGCCTTCTATGGATGCGGGTAAGGGGAGGTGTGAAACAACATATATCTGTGTCTAATGACTCTACAAGTTCACCTGCGGTGTTCATACATGACCGAGCGGTGCAATTGAGTTTTGGGCGCCCATTGACATGAAGCACACACATGACCTGATGGCTCGTTCCAAAATCAGAACACACATACCGTCTATCAAATGCATTTGGGAGCTCACTCAACCGGGGTGGTGACAAGGCACTGCAGCACGGGCGCATCTTGTTTCTATTTGGACTATCCCTTAATTATGATCCTGCTGTTTTCGTTCTTTAGAGGGCAAACAAACGTTCCGTTCGAGGTACAAAAGGCAAGTCGCAGAAGGCGCCAAGTTTCTCCATAAACACAACATTCTCTTCCCTTTTATCTCTACACTCTTCCATCGAAAGGAACACATTAAGCAGGTCTTCAGTCATCCCTTATCCCTGCATTCCCACCAGTAAGTTACAATCGACGTGATAAGCTCATCGTGACTTACAACACTGATAGCATAATGCGCTCCTCTACATTTTTCGGTCTTCTGACCGCTACCCTCTTCGCCACAAATGGTGTCTTCGCCTATGTGAGTCCATATGACTGGCTTAAGATCTATGACTTACTTGACCATGGATTCCTAGTATGAGGACGAATACACTGGAGCCTTGACTGCTCGAGATCTCCTCGATGACGATCTCCTCCAGGAGCGCTACTTTGACGACATCGACGAGTATGATGCTCGCGACTATCTCGAGGACGAGTACGAAGCCCGAGACTATTTCGACGAGGACGAGTTGATGGCCAGGGTTGTCAAAGGATCCACGACAGGCATCCCGCAATCCCTGCCTGGGAGTCGTCTCCCAGTCACGCGACCTAATAAGCCTCACGGTCCCGTTGGGAGGGGTCCAAGCCAAACACGGGGCAGGACTCGTCTCCCAGTTACCCTACCTAACAAGCCTCGCGGTCCCCTCGGGAGGGGTCCAAACCAAGCACCGGGCGGGAGTCGTCTCCCCATCTTGCGACCTAACCCAAACGGTCCCAAAAACCCCCTTGGGAGGGGTCCAAACCAAGCACCAGGCGGGAGTCGTCTCCCCATCTTGCGACCCAACCCAAACGGTCCTAAGAATCCCCTTGGGAGGGGTCCAAACCAAACACCAGGCGGGAGTCGTCTCCCAGTCTTGCGACCTCAGGCTGGTGGTCCCAAGAATCCCCGTGGGAGGGGTCTCAGCAGACCAGTCGGCAAGAGTGTTGTTTCGAGGGAGTTCTTGGAGGATCTCCTCGATGCTCGTGACAGATCTGCCCAGCAGGCAGCGCGTCGCCGCAGGAAGCAGAGGCAGAGGCTCAGGAAGAGCAAGCAGCTGCAAACCGCTGCTGGAGCTTCTCCAGAGGGCGCAGCGGACGCTGCTGCTCCTGTACAACAGCGTGATCTGGACCTCGATGAGCTCGAGTAGATAAAGACCTAGCTTATCCCTTGCTTTTGTGGCTTTAGTCAATGTTTATTATTTGTTGTCTTCTTGAATACATCGATGCCAGATAGCCTTTTTTCTTTCTTTCTCAGAGGTGCTTGAATAGATAGGCAAAGGAGTGCTAGAGGCAATGCAAGGCTGACTGAACCCGAATTTGGCCTTGCTTGAGGCGGAGGCTCTCGCTGAACCCGAAGCGCCGGACCGCGCCCCTTTCTTTCTCTCAATCTTTTCTTCTATCGACTGGGATGGATGAACCCATTACGAAAAGGGTTCATATAGCTGGTCTAACCCCAGCGATAACTGCTGACGACATTTCAAAAAGGCTTTCGACGTTCGGAACAGTCAAATCAGTTGAAGGAGTCGGTTTGCTCGATGGCCTTGGTCAACCACGAAAATTCGGTTATGTGACAATCGAGACCACCACAGGGAAGCTCGCAAGGTGTGCGTGGTTTGGCTTTTGGATTTGAACAGGCGAAACTGACTGCAGGATAAAGGTATGAATGTCTTGAGTGGTTCTACTTGGAAGGGGGCGAAACTCAGGCTTGGGGAAGCAAAGCCGGACTATGCGGCCAGGTGCGTCTGTCTGTATGATTGAGCTCGAGTTAAATACTGAAATAACTGTAGGATCGCTGCTGAGAATGAAGATACAGAACCATCGCGTCCACGGAAACGTCTTCGACTCGATGGTGTACACTCGCAGGACATGTCTCTCATAGACTCCGAAAACGTCGAGAAGAGGGGTGCATGGAAAAAGACGTCCCTGGGACGCCTGCTGAGGCCTGTTCGCATGCGACCAGAGCACCCTCTTCCTCCCACATTGGAGGAACTCGCTCTTATGAAGAAGGAGCACAAGCGGAAAGCCACAAAGACCGGCAAAGAGCGAAAGCCCAAGCTCAGACCGCCTCCAGTGCGAGCTCGAGCACGCAAAATCGACATGACAAAATGGGGGAGCACCCAACTCAAAGGAATTTTCCTTGAATCTCAAGGTGTTGGCCCTGGAAAAGTCTCCGAGTCCATCTCCGAATTCACAGATCCAGGCAGCGACACCTCGACTGACGAAGACGAGGAGGAGGAGTCTCCTCCTACATCCTCCAAGCTTCCTGATCTCTCCCCATCCCCAGTACCCAAAGAACCTACACCCACCACATCGCCGCCTCCAGACAACCTTGCTCCATCAACGGAGTCAAGCGTTGACCTCGTATCCGAGAAGCAACAAACCCTAGGCTTTCTGGCTTCCCTCTTTGCCACTGATGACGAATGGGAGGGAAGGGAGAGTGTTGGCTCGGATATCGACGAAGAAGAGCTGCTTAAAGGCGACCGCCTTTCCGCCGATGCACCTCGTGACGACGACATTGAGTTCGTTCCCTCAACATCTACGGCTGCTCCTCGTATAGCACCTGTGGCTTCGCCTGCTCAAGTCTCAGAAGACGAGGGGGATGAAGAACCCGAAGCGGACCCAGCGTACCCCAAACCAAAAGAGCTGAAAGACATCTTTGCTCCCAGAAATGATGAAGGTCAGTTACGCATTCTCCTCCTGTAATCAACTCGCTGACCCCTCCACCAGGCGGCTTTTCACTTCTTGGTCACCTTGACCTTGATTTGGAGTTTGACGAAGACCTGCCGTTCGCCATTGGCGAAACCGCGGTAGTGCCTGCCCCGGTATTCGACCCCTCTCCCACCTTCCAACCAACACCTACAGTAACAGCAGCTTCTACCTCCACTGTGACCTATATCAACCCCAAACAGCCTCTTTTCTTCCCCCTTCCTCGGTCTGACGACGTGAGGGTACGGCAGAGGGATATCTGGGATGTCATCAAGGATAATCGGTGGGACTGGATGGATCCTTCAACAAAGTTCTATCGCACTGCAACGGAGGATGAGATCAGGAAGGAGTGGGAAGAGAAGAAAGGGGATCTGACAAGAGATTGGAAGAAGAGGGCGAGGGAGGCTGGTAAAATGAACAGGAAGAGGAAGGGAGGGGCGGGAGGGGATGCCGATGTATGATACATGGTTCTTCGACTTCTATCCTCGTCTTCCATTCCGACGATCCTTTCGTAAACTCCATGTTCTGTCGGATGTTGAAACCCACCTCATTATCGATCAACGTAACTCGATCTGACAGTGGGAGCGACCTTTGACCGCAAGTTCAGCTCGCCGGAAAGCAGTGCACAGGGTCAGCTGAGGATGACGGTAACGTTTGCATAAAAGTGGCCCTATTCCTCCTTCGTTTCTCCCCTTCGCTCGTCCACCTGTTCGCGTGTCTGCTACGAAGCATGAAGGTTACCTTGCTTTCCGCCTGCCTCTTGGTTGCTCATGGCGCCCTAGCACTCACTGCGCAGTCAGACATGTCTGGGCCTCAGGTGCCTCTGGCATCCCCTCAAGAAGACTTGGCTTGCGTGGACCTGGCCAACAATTGTGCTGTAGGCAGACTTGTATCGAAACTCGGCACATTCTCACCAATACATCGCAGCAAAATGCGCGGTTATGCCAGGATAAGATTTATTACAACCTCATGACCAGGCAATGTGCTCGGACATGCGGTCGGTGCAAAGATGAGCCAGATCCTCCACCAAGCGTAAGCTTTTCTCTTTCCTTCACGGGGTGACCCAGCTTGACCAATCCTGTGAGGATAGAATCTCTGCTACGACAAGGCTCCGGATTGTGTCGTGAGTATTGTATTCCTCTCAGACGATGCATTCATTTATCGCTCTCCTGCAGCCTAAGAAGTACTTGTGCCAAGACACGGTTTATTGGAACCTTATGACCAGGCAGTGTCCCAAGACGTGTGGCCGTTGCACCCCTGTCGACCCCCCTGTACGTTATAAGTTGATTCTACCAGACCGTCGCTAACCAATGCACCTGAATATACAGCCCGAGACAAAGTGTCAAGACCTTGCAGAGAACTGTGCTGTTCGTACATCGTTTGACTCTCGCACGCGACTTCCCCTGACCCACCGTCACGTTGACAGAAAAACGCACACTTGTGCCACGACAAGGTCTACCATAAGCTCATGCAAGCAAAATGTGCCTTGACCTGTGGATACTGCAAACCTGTACGTCTCCCTTCAATGTGCAACCCTTTTACATGCTGATAACGCGAATGTTCTTGCCCAGCCACCGGCTAAATGTGAAGATACCGACATTGACACTTGTTTCGTATGTCTATTCGACCTCTCTCTAAAAGTCGTAGCTCATTCAAAATTCCTTGTTTGACAGGAAACCGTGCATCTGTGTCAAAAGTCATTTTTCAAGCAGGTTATGCGCGAGAACTGCCCTGAAGCGTGTGGATACTGTTAGGCCTGAGGCCAACATTATTGCGACTCGTAAAGGTTGGGATATGACTCACATATATCAGTGCCTTCTGGTGCCTCCAATCTCCATAAATTTGATGCATTCCTTACACATATAATAGCAACTCTTGAGCTTCATTCTATTACAGGTCGCTCTGCCCAGACGTCATTCATTGAACCCTAGCCATTTATCGTCAGAGAAGATTTCAAAATTAAAAATTTGGCACGAATGCCACAACTCGTCGTTGCAGGGAGCCTGAGGGAGGAGCCCAAATTCGGTCCCGCCGTTACGTAGTGCCATAAAGAGTGGTGTAGTTGCCTAAAGGGGTACAAACATTGCGTCTTTTGTAGTAGACGAGCTCTGATGGGCAGGGCATGTTACCCAGACGACGGCTTCTGGAGAATCTAAAGAGCCTGCAGCCTTTCGAGCGATCGTGGGCGGAGGACAGGAAGCTTCGGGAGACAACGAGAAAGGTGGGGTGGTATTAAAAATAAAAAATGCGATTGCGGGATGAAAAGGTGCGATTGAAAGGAAAAGGTGGTATTAGAATAAAAGAGCGTTATTCACTATTGCTACCACTCTCTGTAAAGTGCCCCGAGATATCGTTCCACGTGTAGAGGTAGCCTGTTTAATCCATCTCAAGATCGGGGGATGAGAAAATGTGAATGTTCCCATTAGAGATTGACGAGGATCTCATGGTGCTCTGATTCGCGCTGGCCGGGGCGTAGCCGACAGTTCAGAGCAACAAAATGGGTTCTGTGCCTGAGCATGAATATAGGCTCTTGCAGATAGGTGCGGATGTATATCAAACTACAAGTTTATATTGTGCATGTAACTAAGGGTCTGCCAACAAGAAATCGTCGAACTCCAACTCACGCTGCTGGTGCAGGAGCGGCGGCGTCAGCTGCAGGGGCACCAGCAGGGGCCGCCTGCGCACTGGGATCAGCAGCACCCTGAGCGGCAGCTGCAGCCTTCAACTTCTTGCTCTTTCTCTTGCCAGCCTTCCTGAGCCTCTGCCTCTGCTTCCTGCGACGACGCGCCGCCGCCTGCTCGGCTTGGTCACGAGCCTCGAGAAGCTCCTCCAAGAACTCTCTTGCAGAGACGCTATCACCCTGAGGGGGGTCCGGATTCTGAGCCAGAATCTTTGTGCGGGCCCTTCTACCTGCAGATTTTCCGAAGACAGAGCCTTTCTTACGTTGACCACGGGGGCCAGCATGGGTGCGGAACGGGAGGCGCAGGACGGCACCAGCTGCGGCCTTGCTGAGACTCACCCTGGTCGCCAACTCGTCCTCGTCGAAGAAGAAGTCGCGAGCATCGTACTCGTCATCGAGGTAGTCCCTAGCGTCGTACTCGTCGATGTCGTCAAAGGACCGCTCTTGGAGGACGTCGTCCTCGAAGACGTCTCGAGCGGTCAAGCCACCAGTGTATTCGTCATCATACTATTCCTCGATGTCAGATCTTCGTGCTAGCATTAGATCAATATGGACTCACATAGGCGAAGACACCGCTCGTAGCGAGGAGGGTTGCAGTCAAAAAACTGAAGATTCCGTATGGTCGCATGATGCTGGAACACTTTTAAGCACTACTGCATTATTGAGGTCGATTGAGACTTACTTGTGTGAATGTAAACGATAAGGGATAACTGAAGCCCTGATTTAGCTTGGTCTCTAAAACAGATGAGAGATGTGTTTCTGCAAAACCTTGAGCGCCTTCTCTATCCTTTATATACCTCGAACTGTTTGCTTGCCCTCCAAACAGAGTCAAGCCACGAACAACGGAATTATTATTAATAGAAGACAGCGCAAACAGAATGCGCCCGGTACATCGAAGTCGACGCAATTCAACGATCTGTTGTCAGCCTTTACCGGGCGATGTAGTTGTGCTATTTTTAGAGTGTCTAATTGGGCATCCCGGGATACTTATAAGTAACAGAGCGCCTAACTAGTTATTGTGGCGAGTATGGGCGCCTATCTGGTCGCAGCCGGATGCTTGGTTAGGCAACCGTGCATGGTTGCGGCCAAGTAGGGTTAGAACGACATGCTCCAGTGTCGGATGACTCTACGATTTGACCTGCTAGCAATGTACATACCCGACCGAGCGGTACAATTGAGCTTCGGGCGCCCAGTGGCATGTAACACACACAGTTACCTGGGACTTTGGGACCGCCTTCGTGTCAAGGTTAGGAAGGCTGACACCGGCGCTCCGAGAAGAACTCTTCGCTGAATGGATGCCACGGTGCGAGCAATCCAAGGTTTACCACCAGATCGTGTTTCATATCAAACGAGCACCAATCATCACTCCTTTAAAGCTGGCACTGTTTTCCTTCTTCAAGCAAGGTGTTACAACCACCCTTTTATACAACTTTTCTTGATTGCCAATGCATGCGTTTCCTGGGCTGGGGAGGCTGGTGTTGAAGTTCGATTCTGACGACACTCCCAACATGGAGTGTAAAGGCAAGGAACCTATCCGAGCGTTCAGTAACTGCCCGTTGCTACGAAGGCTCGCTCTCGCGGGTCCCTGCATTGGGGACCTAAACCGCAGCGTCGACATGCCGTGGAAGCAGCCTACTCGCTTCCTTTTCTTCGAGGACCCTTACAAGCGGGTTCTCTGGGATATTGTGCCACAGATGAGAGACTTGCGCTACCTCTATCTTGGATTGCCCGGGGAAACCGCTGGACGCCCGAGTTACGAGCTCACGAGGAGCAAACCTGCTGTGTTTAACAGCGTCAGAACCCTCATCCTCGGCCACCACCCCAGTTGCTCTCCATTCGTCGCGCATCTCGACTTCTTCTGGTTTGGGGATTTCCCAAACCTGCAATGCCTGCGAATCGATCGCGGATCTCGCGACTTATCCAATATCCAAGTCTGGTGTACGAATACGAGAGACTCGCTCATTCGTAAACTCGAATCGTTCAAGAACCTTCGGACCTTGTCACTCGACTTGACTGACATATCGGCCGCCACTTGCAAGAGAATGTTTAAATCCCTATCCCTTCTCGTCACCCTCGAGTTGAACCTTTGCGATCAGTTCAAGCACGCTCTCCAAGTCCTCACCTTTACTTCCACCCGTCAGATTCTTCCCAATCTCAAAGTACTGGTTTTGGATGTCGGAAACGAAGCACAATACGAAATTCTGGGACTTGAAGGAGAAGAGGATCAGGATGTCATTGATGCTGTTCAACTCAATGCGATGATCTTATCTCGCCGGACCTGGATACCTGCCCATCGCCTGCAAAAGGTGATCGTCTACGCTTCGGAGCCATGGCAAATCCAGGATGACAAGACCTTCATTGCACGTCTCCGCCTATTTGCTCAGCGAGGCTTGGAGCTCGAGCTCAAGTGTACTGAGGCGCGTAAGGCGGGCAAAGGTTGTGAGTTGCCATGGGTAGATAGAGACCCAGAGACTGCAGATTGGCCGGAGGTGTTGGATGTATTTGAAGGACAGTATGAAGGAGAGCCAGCTATGGTATTTTAGAAATAAGACTGTTCCAACAGTCCGTACATGTAGCCGCCGTAACAAGTAATAGTCTGGGAGTCTGGGACTTGGTCGAGTGTGGCGTGGGGAATCTGCCAAGCAAGAGCTTTAGCACTCACGTCGCGTGACGTCATATTGTTCAGCGAGTCTGTTCCGGTGCCAGCGCCGTCTGCTCCTTCTCCTGCTACTGCTCAGTGGATGTCGTATAATGAACACCGAATGTGAGATTCAATTTTTTTAAGGTCGTTTCCACTCTGCTAATGCAGCCAACTCCACAGGCTCGTCGTCAGCCAAGGCACCCAACAATGAGGATGGACACCGTCAACTCGAAGATGGCTACGAGACTGTCGAGCACGCGTCGAAAGACCTCAACGAAGTGGCTCTGACTCGTTCTACGCGCCTCCAAGGGCGCTATCACAAACTATCCCCCATCTCCACTCTTCCTGACGACATTCTCCGCGAAATCTTCGCATACTGCCGTCCTGTCGGGCCCGCAACGTTTAGTCCCTTGGGGCCTCCGCTGCTCTTCTGCCACGTCTGCAGAGCCTGGAGAACAGTCGCGTTCGGATACTCCCTTCTGTGGACTCGACTTCGCCTGGAGGTCAGGAAAGCCGATCCAGGGAAGCAAGTAAAACTCCGCAAGACGTTTTTCGCAGAATGGATGTCCCGATGCAAGCAGTCCAATATCCACCTCCAGATTGTCTTCTATATCTTGAGGGCGAATGTCGTCACCCCTCCGAAACCATCCCTCTTCTCATTCCTCGACCCATACATCACAACTCCCTCCTGCAATCTCTCCAGGCTCAATCTCATCAACCTCCCCTTGAGATACGTGCTTAGTTTGCCTGACAATACCTTTTCTACCCTCGAAAGGCTTGTGCTCAAATTCAACATGGACGATCACCGGCAGAGCCTTTCGCCACTGCCCCTCATTGCGGCGTGTGGCGCTAGCCGGGCATTGCATCGAAGACGTCAAGCGTAGCATCGATTTACCTTGGAGGCAGCTCACTCACTTCCTCTTCGCGGACCGGCCCTCTGAAGATTTGTTTTGGGACATTCTCCCCCAGATGGAGGACTTACGCTACGCCCTCTTGGGGATAGCTGACGCTACCTCTCGAAATCTGGCTTCAAGCCTCAGTGGCCAAGCCAGACCGGTAATTTTCGGCAAGCTAACAACCCTAGTTCTCACCTTCAATCACGACTATTCGGGAGATGTTGCCCATCCGGACTTTCTGTGGTGTTGGGAATTCCCCAATCTACGAACCTTGCGCCTCGACGGCGGATTCATGGAGTTTGAGAATGCCGAAGCATGGTGCACGGCGACCAAGGATGCCTTCACTCAGAAGCTCAACTCGTTCAAGAACCTTCAACTGCTATCAATTGATATGAACGAGGCCCCTTACTCTACGCTCCGAACACTTTTTGGAAGCGTTCCCCAACTCACAACACTCGAACTACACCTTTGCGATCAATTCACCAATGCTCTAGACGCCCTCATATTCACCCCCGCGACGAAGTCTCTGCCAGCCCTGAGAACTCTGGTTCTCGACGTAGGGAATGAAGGGCAATATGAAATCCTGCGGATGGACGGGCTAGAGGACGAGGACGTCGTTGACGCAGATTCCCTGCATGAAATGATTCTCTCTCGCCGAAACTGTGATCCGGCAAACCGACTCCAGAAGGTAGTCGTCTACGCTTCTAAACCATGGCAAATCGAGGACCACATACCCTTCATGGCATCTCTTCGTCATTTTTCGCGTCAGGGATTGGAGCTCGAGCTGAAGTGTGTCGGAGAAGCCAGGCGGGATAAAGACAGTGAACTGTGGTCGGATAGAGATCCTGGCATTGAAGATTGGCCAGAGGTGATGGACCTTTTTGAAAGCCAGTATGAAGGACAGGCACCGAATCGTTATTGCTTGCGCAGCGCTGCATACCCAGAGTTCTTATTACATCCGCCTCTATAATCATACACCTTCTTGCCACTTGCATTTGGAGTTCTGTCGCGTGGGAATCGTATGCACATCGAAATTGATATTGACGGCTTTGCGATCGGTGTTGGCCTTGGTACCCAACCACGACGACTTTCGGGTGCACTCTTTTCGTCTGCCCAAAAAGTGGGTCCGTCTTTTGGACAGTAATAGCTTTCGGCAACTCATGAACTCAGTGGACGCCCAACCCGAGACTATGGTTGACAGCTATGACGTCTGTTCAAGCCGCCTTGCAGACGTTCGTCAGCAAATACTAGATCTAGAGGAGAAGCTTGAATTTCTCAAAGACGAAGAAACGGAGCTCGTAAGCCTCCTTTTGGAGTGCAACAACGAGCGATCTCCTGTGGGACGCCTGACTGACGATGTCTTGCGGGAGATTTTCTTCCACTGCCTTCCCCCACTCATAGACGCGACGTTCAGTCCACATCGCGCGCCTATCCTTCTATCTCATGTCTGTTCTCGCTGGAGAGCCATCTCACACGATTTCAGTGCCCTCTGGAGCACACTTCGAGTGACTATCACGCCCAGCCAGACGAAGATGAAGTCCGCGCAGTGCTCTAGTCTGGCAAATGCATGGCTGCTCCGTTGCAAGAAAACGAAGGTTCAACTCCGGCTCATGTCCTACATCCCAGACCGGCCATGGGACAGGTTCAATCCGAGTCGTGGGCCAAACCGGGATGACATCCCCGACGAAGCCAGCACAATGTTTCTAGCAAACGTGCTTACCCATCTCCCTTCATTCAATCTCAACAGCCTCGTGCTTGCCAATATCCCTGCAGAGCTCCTTCAAGGCTTCCAAGCCAGCTCTTTCTTCTGCCTTCAAAAGCTTGGGATACACTACGACTCCCCATTCAATCACCTCACTCCAGGGGATGGTTATCTCACTCATATCGAGACTTTCGCGCAGTGCAGCTCGTTACAAAAAGTGGCTATCAGCGGAGAGTTCTTTCACCAACTTGCCAGGGCCATAGCGCTACCCTGGAAACGGCTATCTCATCTCTTTTACGACTGCAGACCCCACCCGAGCATATTCTCGCAGGATCTTTCGCGAATGGACGGCCTTCAAACCTTGTGCATTGGCATTGGAGAAGAGACCACGGGGAGCTGGGATCCATGGAAGACAACCGTAGCGCGATCCACCTCGTCGGATACGCCGACGGTCATGAACCATCTCACAAGCCTCACCCTTCTTTACAGCCACAGCTCAGACATATACATCTCAAGCCCGGACTTTCTCTTCGCTTACGAATTCCCCAGCCTGCGCAACCTTGCATTCGAAGGAGGCTTCTGGGACTTTGAGGAAACAGGCTGGCCAGGGACGACACGGAACACATTCCTAGCCAAACTCCAATCATCATCCCATCTCACTCGCCTTTCCATCAGCCTCAACGAAATTGAACGCGAGACGTGTAAAGCTCTCTTCAAATGTATCCCACAGCTCACGGTGCTCGATCTCGAGCTATGTGACCGGTACGACACCATCCTGGAGCTCTTAACTCTGATCCCGGGTCGCGCACTCCTCCCGGCGCTGAAAACATTGGTATTGGATGTTGGGAACGAAGGACAGTATGAGATATTGGCGGATGATGGGCACGGTGACGATAAGGTTGTCAATGCTGGAAGACTCTCGGACATGGTTGCCTCTCGGCTACCACCTGACTGTGACATAGATTCTCGACTTGAACGAGTGGTTTTCTACGCCACAGACGCTTGGCAGCTTGCTGAAGATCGGCCATTCCTTCTCTGCCTGAACCAGTTTGTCGATCAAGGTCTCTGTGTGGAGCACAGATACGTCGCGAAACATGCGAGATATCTCAAGAGCGGCAATTACTGGATGGAGAGGGACGAGCAAATGGACGACTGGGATGAGGCCAACTTGATCGTGCACGGTTACAATGCTAGAGACCTAGAGCAAGAGAGTCGTAGCTCTTCGGTTGAATAAACTTTGATGTCCGTATGCCAGCTTCTCTTGAAACCGCGATCCGCTTCCTGACCCCCCGACTTGAAAGTGTGCCGCGAATTCCGGCTCCTTGTGAAGGACCAAGCAAAGGTACCCAGTGACCATTGTGTGAGAGGATGATCGCGCTCTGAAAGGAAAGCTGGTGAAGGGGGTTTCCCGTGCAGATGTTTAGACTCCGTGACGCATGCAGCTACCAGCGCTGATCGAGGCCTTGATAGGCGCCCAGAACACTTGGATGGCACGTGTCACCTATGGTGAGATTCTAGAACCTGTGGATGGTAATAATAGAAGGTTTGCCACTGCATCGTGGCCAGGGTGGATGTGCAGAAGAACTTTAACTGGACAAGGGAATCTGGACCGTGAATAAAGAGGTTGAAGTGAGGCAAACCTTATTTGAATCGAAGAGGGTGAGAATCACATCGATACAGCCAGATAAGAAGCGAGAGCACCCATCTCAGGGACCTTCTTTCTAAGCGTCCTTTCTCCTCTCACTTTTCCCCCCCCATGGCGCAGATTGCAGAGGTGCAAAGTGTCAACAGCCCAGAGGTTGGAGGTGTGAAACCCATAAAAAAGAAAGTTGGATATTGGGCGAAGAGAAAGGCGGTAAGTGGGTTGGTCGCATTTTTGGGCTCATATCGTTATCGTGGCGTTTTAGGCAGCAAAGAAGAAAAAGGAGCAAGCGAAGGCGGCCCAACCCCATGTACCACCCTCTGGAACTGAGGCGGTACTACCCACAGTCGAGGGGCCTGTCAACGATTTCTTCGCTGCCTACGCTGAGTTCAGCTTTCAATACGACCCTCGACAGGCAGCCCACGACGAGTTCCACCGGCTCTGCGAAATCATGAAAGTAGCTGGGCCAACAGACTTTGACAGAGAGTCAAGCATGAAGGCGTTTAGTCGGGCCCTCGTTGCCCAGTTCAATTTTCGCTTTGGAACAAACGTCGACAACCTCGCCAATTGGCAGTCCATCTGTGTGACGCTAGGTATAGAGCCAGTACCTCAGGAGCTCAAACAGGCCAAAGAGGTATGTTATGAGCGTCATCCTCAACTTGATACTAAAGACAGTGCGCAGGCTGTGTGCAACAAACATATCAACCTTGTCGATTTGACGACTTCGTTTGAAGGCATTCGATCAGTCACAGAATTCCCCTCTGAAAAGGCGCTCAGCCAGTACACTCTGGGATCTAGGCCGAAGAAGATATTCCCTAGGGAAGCGGTGGAAGATGACACGATTCTTTGGTTCTTATTGAGGAAGATCTATAGGCCACCTCCCGAGGGTAGTCGACGGGATGAAAAGAGCCAAATCATTTGATTCGAGGGAGGAAAAGTCGTTTACCTGATCACAAACAGACCTCAAAAAAAAATTGTCGTTACTTTCCGCGTTATAATAAACAGTTGGCTTCATTGTCAATGGTTGAGTGTATCGAATTAATTTTTCAGCAAGGTTTCCCCAAAATGAGGCCGAGGCATGGGCGCTAAACGTATTTGGCTGTGCTTAGATGGCAAGCCGTTGGCCTTGGATGACGGTTCCGAGCCGTTCGGGTTCAACTGAGCGCGTTTTACTCCTCATCCACGACGACCAGGGCTGGCAGTAACGAAGACCTAAGCTCGACAGTGCCAGCATAATATGTCGTACAACAGTCCTTTCACAGTGGCAGGAATGTCCTCAACGTCATCTTCACACAATCCCAATGGCTGGGGAGGTTCAAGCACCAACGCGCCTTTTGGCGAGTCTCTGACTCAGTCAAGGAGCCATTATCAATCTGGATATCTCATGGTGAGTGGTTATGAACGTACAGCTGGGTACGCGTCGCTGATAGCCAGTTAGTCTGCAACCCAGAACACGGTCAGTCAATAGCATGCATCAGCAGGAACCTTGTTGAACCAATCGTAGAATTCACCACCAGGAAACCAACGGGTGGACGAGGTCCCAGTCGTTCCCACCAAGGCCAAGCTGAACCAGGTTCTAACAAGGTCGACAAATGAATTTGGAATGGAATCCATGTTTCAGAGTACACGGTAAGTGCTGTCCTTTAACCGACCATATTCTTGATCATTGACACCCTTCAAGGCAAAGGCAAAACCTTGCTGATGAGGACGCCCCTCCAACGTCATCAGTGAATGATATTCCCAATGAAATCTATGTAGAATCCACAGGCCCGAGATTCCAGCCTCGGGTACGTCTGCTCAGCATACGGTCATGGTGCAGCACTCACACCCTCCCAGAACTCAACAATCCTCGAAGGCTCGCAGCTAGGCAGACGGCAGCCCAAACTGCTAAATAGCAGCACAGCAACCGCTTCTCAGGGTGCTCTCTACATCATCGTCTTTGGGTATCCTCCAGACAAGTATAGCGTCACCGTTGAGTATTTCAAGTCACTGGGTGAATCGACAGACGCGGATCCCAACACCGAAATTGCAAACTGCTTCAAGATTGGCTATAAGGATCCTGCAGATGCGATGAGGGCAGTCCGGAAGAACGGAGAAATACTTGGAGGGACCTGGATGATCGGTGCGAAATGGGCCGTAAGTAGTAGTCCTTGCCTGAGTCACATCGACCTGCTCACTTCTTATCAGGACACTACCCAAGCCGAAGCTTTGGTTGGGCAAGCGAATCTACGAGCAAGCACCTTTGGAGATGTCCCCACGGCAAACAGCAACGCGATGGCGGTGGACGAGCCTATGGCACCGTATTCGCCATCACATCACATCGATACTCCTACGGTTGGGACACCGATTCGATTAGCACCATCGACGTCTGCGTTCCGCAAACCAGGCGTTGGAGGTGCAGTACCTCAGTCAACATCTAACTCGATGTGGGGGATGCCTTCTGCTCTGGCGAACGGTGGCGGCGGCAACACTCCTTCAACCCCAGCCAACAAGGGCGTTCTGGGACAAGTGTCAGACCTCATCTTCGGCTGGTGAACACTTTATTCCCTGCTTAGTTCTCTGCTTTGGTACACTGCCTCGTTTAGTTCCCGTTGAATGCTCGGCAACTGATTGCATTGATAGGTTCCCACATAGGCCTTTCTCGATATCAGCGGATTGCCCTGTAAATGGCCTTCATTATTCTCGGATCCTGGTCATTTAAGCTTTCGTTTCTCTTTCTGGATCTGCGAGACGTCAGTATCGCGCCTCGATCCTCCTCTTCTACCCTCGAGTCTGGGATCTACTCGCCAACCTGCTGACGAGTTCTACTGTTATACGGAGCTTGCATGGAGCTGGTGCTAAAACCACTCATTTAAATAGATAACAACTAGCCTTCTTTGCCTTCTCGACTCCGCGTCTGAGGCTGGGTATGCGGTTTCAACGGTTTTGCCGGAGTTAACATGTCGTCCGCTGAACACATGTTTTTTGGATTGGGTTCATTCGTGATTTCCGCATTTCCTTCTGGTCGGTTCTCGGTTTTGTGGGCGTCTTTGAGCCTGGTTTTCCCCGCTCAACTTGAGCTGTTATACACTGGCGCTTCTTCGCCCAATATTACCTACCCCATGGCGCAGGTCATCATGCCTTCTATCCAAACGAAGGCTTGCTTACATGTGACCCATACGGTCAGCTTGATTTCCTCTGATCAGTGGCCACACAAACTTGCAGTCGATGCACCTGCTTTGCGCTGGGATCGGATTCGGGAGCTTTAGGCAAGAAGGCACAGTTTCGACAATCGTGCTATCTTAACGAGCGGTAGGTCGGTCAATGTTCTATCAGAATAATCTGAACACTTCACAGATGCATACTTACGAAGGGTAGTGTATCCTTGTCTCTGTTTGTCGGAGCGAGTCAAACATGTCAAAGAAAGATCTCGCTGGAATGTCATCCCCGGAATGCCTTGCAACCGTGTTCCTAGCCTCCACTCAAGGAACCGCAAAAGCCACTCTTCTCCTCCAAAGTGCCAAAGACGCTTCCGTCGCCAATAACCCTCCTTTTGGTCATTCTAAATGGGCTGTATCCACTTAGCAGCACTGGATTCAAACGCCTAGCAATCACGATGCTTCCCTTTCCTGGTAGGAGTCATCCCTCGAGTGACCTGATCTTCTCGGGGTAATGACACATACCACAGGAGAATTGCCGCTCTCGTCCAACATCCTGACGATTCCTGAGGGCACGAGGCAAATCAAGAACACGACACACTGAATGCTGAGGGCTCTTGTGCGGAAGGAAAGGCCAAGACATAGGTGTAATATATATGGAAAATTAAGAGGTGCGGATCCTTACAGAACTGAGAAGGAAAGAAGGGGGCATAGAAGCGATTAACCGATATAACCGTGCTATTGAACCAGCACTTGCTTTCACTTTTGCCGCGAAAACCGTCTACATGTGTTCGAATGACACAAGCTCATACTGGTAAGCTGACGCTGCTGCTCAAAACGCGAATCGCCATACGAAGTGACGGATTCTTACAGACGTCATTCAGCATTTGTATGCCGGTTCCGGACGATAGACGCAGCAGCAACCCAAGATAATCATCGGCGCGATTAGATTGGGTTCAAGAGTGATTGATAACGCTGGAAGTGCACCACATCGCTGGCGAACTTTCAGCTAAAGAAAGCAGGGGAGTGGGTCGGTGTAGTCACAAGGCAGGAGCTCGCATGCTCGGTATGGCAAGTAAGTGCAGGTCACTTGCCTTTCACGCTCAACCTTCTCTACTAAGATCCCGCCAAAAGCCGCAGAGATCACAGCAGGTCGAGCGTCTATCAGATAGACGCCTCGCTGTCTTCCGACTCCGTCGACGGATCGCTCACGGGTGCCGGGGGGAAGGCTTGGGAAGTGGAGGCCCGAGTAACCGCCGACATACTTGGGCCACTTAAGAGACGCCCTTGGTGCAGATGGGTGTAAGTAACCAGACGAATGCCTTCCTCGTCTCCTTCCGGAAGTACAGACGCGTAATTGGTTGCCTCGACCCCACAAGGTGCGTCTCCAATCAGATTGGTCTTGGTCAGAGCCGGAAGAAGCGTGTCTTCTTCCAAGATGAAGCCTCAGTAGCCGCGAGCTTCGTACAGTGATTGTGTTGAGGGCCGTGCTTTGTCGGTCAGTAGGTCATCTGGCCTTCTCTAGACAGCTTCGACTCCATGAACACGCTTTGGAGCGACAGGCTTGTGCTTAGCGCAAACTGACGGGAATCGTTTCTCTTCATGGTGCCACGATTGGGTCGGTGGTCTGTTGTCACGAGTCTGAGGTACGATAGGCAAGGTGCCGCTTTGAGTGCGACTCGGAGCGTAGGCGGTGGTGCATCGTGAACTTGGCTCACCCGTATTGCTTGCATCGTAACATGGGCTGCAAAAGGACTTACCTACCATCGAGAAATAACATTGAAGCAGATTGGGGAGCCTTTCGACGTCACCAGGCATACTTCTCCTGCTCTGAGTAGATGGCTACAGAATTAGACAATAACTTTCTCCGCCGAAGGATGGTAAGATGGATTATCATGAGAAGTCATGTCAAGGGTAAGGAGCCAGTTATACGAGCTGCCGTCAATATATCAACTCTCCATAGCTCATAGTCTCTCCTCCAGGTATGCAAAAGTGGCGGTTCTCCCGCATGAGCAGATGTTGCAAATCGCCAGAGCCATCATCGGCGACAGCGGGGACCCGACTCGGACACTCCCAGAACATGCAGTCTGCTTTGGATCTGAGACAACCGAAGGCACTAGCTATAATTCAAGATACTAGAGGAGAGCCGCAATGAGTTTTTCCACCGCGTCTGTATGACTGATCTCTTGCTACTACCTATAGTCGGTTTCACGGAGTTGCTACACCGAATTACCCGTGATCTAATGATACTGAGGTGCCAAGTTCATCCACCTTTCACCTGACGCCATAGGTCGGAGAGAGCCCAGGATATCGTGCCGCGGCCTTTTTGCAGTTTAACATACCCTGCTGCCGCTTGGTAGATCCTTGCGTAGCGCAAGTCAGGGACATTAGCCTGGTAGGCCTCAGCATATTTAGTAGTGCTGGATGCTAATGGGAAAGCCTTCAGATACTAGCAGGTATTGGCGGGCGTCGAGCATGCACTACAAGAAGCAATTCATCACTTAGATACCATCTTGGTGGCACGTAAGAGTCGAAGCGCCCGTACTAATCATTCCCAGCGCTTATTCTCACTCTGGCTTGGCCCGATTCCCACAGGCCACAACGTCGTCAGGACTGTCGCTTTCTGGGGGCTGGCACGCAGGAGGCAGCGAATGCTCAGTCTTTCAAAGCCAGTGAGTTTCAGAAACATAATAGGAACCACTGTTGGCTCCTGCTGTTGCCTACGCGTGTTACTTTTGCCTTCGAGCTCAATGAATTCGACCTCGTTGGTAATGTGAAAAAGCTTCCAAGTGGGGGGTGTCTCTCCACAAGCTATGGTCTTGGAATACATTCTGACTTCGTCTCAACCGAGCTCCCTTTGCCGGAGCACGTTCATGGGCGCTCTATGCCGTCTGTGAGGGCTTGCTGGTGAGCCGATCCTCGGTTGATGGTTACCACGAGTCACTGGGAGGATGGGGCAAAGAGTCTGAGAAATATTCAGACGATAACGCATATTTAGCCCCAGGGCTCTTAACTGGGACTACAATAATGAGTAACGTGGAGAGGACGGGTCCTAAATATTGCAGAAAATCAGAACCTAGCGGTTCCCGTGGTCACGAGCCGGTAAGTCTTTGCCCATCGGGGACTAGAAATCAGCAGCAGTTGCAATGGAGCCCAGATGTGCGCCCGTGGAGGCCCAGCGTCGTTGGAGCGTACTGTAGGCCCACCGCACGGTCTTTGCACCCCCGTATCTTTCCTGCATTGGATATAGAGAGTATTTGCGGATTGTAAATTGTTGCAGCCTGTCCCGTTCTCTCAGGTTTACGGGCTCTTTTGCACAAGAGAATCGAGGCACATATTACTTGGTCCTGACTCTCTGGTAACCGGCAGGGTGCTGATAGTAGGTACACGGAATCAATGTCGCCCCCCGGATGACGCGAGCAAGCGCCGTCCTTTGCCAGCTATTGCTTATGTCTTTATCGTGCTTCAAGATTTTCTCCCCCTTGGCACACCCTCACCTCACCAGTAGTCTGGAATAACCTATAAACATACAATGCTAGACACCAGAACTCAGATGAAGAACGCTTTGTAGCCGGCCTTTCAAATTGAATTGATCGACTCACGCTCAAATTAGAGCGACTTGATCGTGGGACAGTTACGAACGCCTCGACCATGCGACGAAGTGGGAAAGCTCCATCTGCTTTCGAGATCTCGCATGTCAGGATTCTCGGTTGAACGTCCCTTGCGCTGGCGAAACAAAGTCCGGTTAAATCGTGTCTTCCACGAGGATTAGAATTCCTCAAAATGACCCTGAAGTTTTACGAGGTGCTCTACTTATTCCGCATTCCTTCATACATCCGGCCCTGTCCCCCCTCTCTCGATCCCTGCCGCGCCCTGATCGACGACAATGACCGCAGGACCTAAGTTTAGAGTTGCTATCTGGTCTGTCGTCGATGCCACCTGCCACAACGGAACGTAATTGACATCGGTTCCTTCAATAGTGGTGCTGGTATCGGAGGGCTGACTGCTGCAGGTAAGGGTGATCACTAACCTCACGATTCGGTTCATTAGCTGACCCATTATTAACCTAGTCATGCTATCGAAGTCACCAGACATCGAAGTGCTGGTGTACGAAGGAGCTGACAAGCTCGCTGAGCTTGGCGCGGGAATAGGCCTTTTCTCCCGTGAGCAGTGCACTTGCCGCCTAATCGCCTTCCTGTGCTAGGGCTCAACTTCTTCATCCTGTAGGTGCTTGGGAAATCATCCGTAAAATAGGTTTGGAAGAAGACCTTCTAAAAACCACGGAACTGAAGCCAGTGGATGGACCTGGTATGTCTATCGCCGTCCTAGCTCGAGCCCTTGAGTCTAATTTAATTTACCCTTGCAGTCTCTTCATTCAAATACCGTAAGAGCGATTCTCCCGAGGGAGTCGAGTTCTACACCCTTGTTACCAAAGGTAATCGACCCTTTCACCTTTCCATTCAATGTGCTAATACTTTTGCCTCTCGTATCTAGGTAACTTGATGACCTTCCATCGAGCCGATTTCCAGAGTGCTCTCCTCAAGAACTTGCCTCGATCTTGCCGGGTAACATGCTCGAAGCGCCTTCGATCGTACACACAAAGCCCCACAGGGCCTATCGAGATGGTCTTCGAGGATGGTTCCACAGCTACCTGTGACGTTCTCATTGGCGCAGATGGGCTGAAATCCGCGGTCCGGCGCTCGATGTTCACTGAGAAAGCTCAGGTGGCTCAATCACAGAAGCGATGGTCAGAAGCGGCTGAGTGCATGGCTTCCATAGAGCCACTGTGGTCTGGGACGAACGCTTATCGAGCATTAATCCCTGCTGAGCGCCTGGCCGCTCGTAGCCCTAATCACCGAACCTTCACCCAACCCACCCAGGTACGTCGTTTCTCATGCTTTTCCTCACCCAGGTCCTGATGGATTCTTTTTCTTCTACCAGTATCTGGGCAAAAATGGAGTACGTGCATTTGACTGAAATGAGTGATGTAGTGGCGGCTAACCGTTTTTCTAGTATGTGATTGCCTACCCTATCGCAAAGGGTAGAATGGTCAACTTCGTAGCGTTCAAATCCGAGCACGACAAGGAAGATACAAAATTCAATGGTCCATGGGTATGCCCTACCGACGCCGCCGAGATTTCTGGCATGTACAGCGACTGGGAGCCCGAGGTTCAAGCCCTGTTCGACGTAGGTCTAGATTTCATCTGCCAAGGATATCTGCTAAGGTCCTTTAGTGCGTCGAAAGGCCCCTACGGTGGGCGATCCACACGGTCAAACCGCTCAGCACATTCGTGCATGGTCGTGTGGCTTTGATAGGGGACGCTGTAAGTGCCCTTCATTCCCAAGGCCACTTGTTTGGCAGGATCTGATGTATTCATAGGCTCATGCCAGCGCACCTCATCAAGGCTCTGGTGCAGCCCAGGCGATCGAGGTACGCCGGCCGCCGTTCTCGATTTTGTGATCTGTTCATAATTCTTTCCCCCTCAGGATGCATTCGTACTCTGCAACCTCCTTCTACAACCCTCAGTAACTCGCGAGGGCATCCCTCGTGCACTCAGCATCTTCGACCGCGTTCGGCGGCCGGTCGCCCACGATGTCCACGAAAGGAATCGTATGAACGGCCGTTACTTTACTTTCCACGACCTCGACGTGAACTCCAACCTTCCCAGAGACAAGTACATTGCTGCCCTGGAGAAGCATGGACGAACGTTCACTCAAAATTGGGAGTGGGCTTGGCTCACTTCAGCGGCACCTGTGATGCAGGAAGCTATGCGCCTCCTGAAGTCTTCATGAGGCGAGGAGGTTCCCTCACATGTTTCGCACCGCGATCTTTTGTTATCTATGGCAAACGGACACGCACTCAAACGATCTACGACGCCACTACGAAATGCAAAATTCGGATCTCATGCTATACTTATATCTGCCTCGTTTGTTCGATTCCTAGACTTATTTTCCCTCGACGGGATTCATCGTCGCCTTACTCGTTTGCCTAGAGATCATACCCTGTATCACTGTATCACTAGCAATGTAGCCACTCACTCGCAATGTATGTTATGATAACCGGAGATGCCTTTGATCTCCTTTGAATAAAGTCCCTATTCCACTCAGAATCCATTGACAGCGTTCCTGGTTGCTCCCGAACCAAGCGGTTTACTCCTGGAAAGCGCATGAGGTGAACCGGGTACATACCCTGCCTGTCTGAAAACGGTCCACAAAGCGAATAGAAAGTGCCAGATAACAGAAAATGCTCTGACATACGTCTGGCAGGGCGGTTGTCAATACTATTCGTTCGAGAATCGCCACAAGCGCTCAGCGATCGATCTCGCTAGACAGTCGCAATGTGAAAACCTCTGAATTTGGGCCCAGATTTTGATAGCCGTGTGCACCTCTTGCATGGATCGTTCTCAGAATCCAGCAGCACTTAGGGACGGGCGATAAGATAAGAATTTGATCATAGCACGGAATCTGATTTCCCTCCTGAACACGCTCCGAGCTCCGCGTTCAACTCAGCGCTTGCCACCACCGCGTCGGACGGCAACACACCAGCCCACTGAATCTCCAACATAATGGGGAAGAATAAAAGAAAGGGTGGCTTGGGTGGTCTAGCGCAGTTTGCGCTGGCCGCCTTCGCGAATACTGCCAGCACCCCAGGGGTCGAAGAGCTCAGCACTGCGACTGCCGAAGAGTCGTCAGTCATGCAACAGAAGTTAGAAAAAGCCTCCATTTCGCAAAGGTACTATGCAACTGGGCTTGTACCACACTACGAGGATGAGGCAGACGTCCCGGAAGCCATTCAAAAATGTGAGTTTCTGGTCGTAGAGCAACGAGCAGTTGAGCTAACGCGTGGTCAAAGATTTCTCCCAGAGATATCGCATGTTTTCCCTGTATTCCGAACCTCCTGGCTGCCTGCTGGACGATGAAGGCTGGTTCAGTGTTACACCAGAGCTCATTGCCAATCAAATTGCAGAAAGATGTCGTTGTGACACTATTCTGGATGCTTTCTGCGGGGTTGGAGGAAATGCTATCGCATTTGCCCAGACCTGTAGTCGAGGTGAGCAGTTCGGAAGATACTCCTGGGAAAAGGGCCTAACATTTTCCTCCAGTCATCGCACTGGATACATCTCCAACCCGTCTAAGACTTGCACGTCATAACGCTGAGATCTATGGTGTCGCAGACAGGATAGAGTTCATTCTTGGAGACTACCTATCGTTTGCCAAGTCCTTGACGGATAGGCCCCAGCCAAACCAGACACGTCGGGTCGACGTCGTGTTTTTGAGCCCTCCGTGGGGTGGTCCCAGCTATCTTGGTGCTCCTGGAGGGGATAAGGATGACGAAGAACATCCGTGCTACACCTTGCAGTCGATTTTACCAATTCCCGGGGAAGAACTGTTCAACGTCACGAAGAAGATAACAAATAATATCGCCTACTACCTGCCTCGCAATACCGACCTGGATGAAATCAGCGCTCTTGCCCCGGAAGAGTCGATCGAAGTTGAAGAAGAGTGGATGGGCTCAAAGCTAAAAGCCTTGACTTGCTATTTTGGTGGTTTGGCGGGTGGGCAAGAGCACCTGTTCTGATGCCAGAGGAGCCCGTGGGCGCAGAAGGCCGGAGAAGCATGATGAACTCGATGACTAGGCAGTGCGTTCTCCCGCCGTTCCTGTGAGGTCGTGCGGACGTTGGTGCCGTTCATGATATGGCATGATGCACCAATCGCGCAAATCCACTGGCTGATAACCTGGAAGGGTATGCCACTGTGCATCTTCCTGGCCGTCAGCGAAGATCGCCAGCCTTCACTCGCCCATCACCCCCTACATATGACACCGATCTGAGGCGGCGTCTTGCTTAGCCTCTTACCTCCACTCATATCAGTAACCATCTCATTCAACCTCCCATTGAAGCTCCGGTCGATTATACTTTCATGGCGCGAAGATCATCATGCAGTCATCTTCACCTTCCCCTGTTGATCACTTGTAGCAGAAAATCACTGTTGACCTCGGGGCTTCTATGACGAGTTGGCACCCCTGTTGCTGTGCCACTGCCTTGCTCAAGCCTCCTCCAGCTGTAAGAGCTGGACGGGCCCCATTCCATCGTTCGACGCAGCCAACTACATGGCATAGCGCAGAGCCTTTGATAGGAGCCAAGAGATCGGTCTGATCCCTTTCCTACCAACCCTACTCCTTGTTCTCTGTCCGAACGTCGCTCAGCTGAACCGTCAGTCCATCCCGATCATTCCAACAGCGTCCCGCGGCTTCTTTCCACAGTAATTGGTGATCGGCTCTCCTCGAGTCAGGTACCAACTCAGGTTTGACGTTCCGTCAGTCATGGAGAAGTCCTGTCCCTCGACCCTTATACCTGGAGAGGGACAAACTCATGCTCGTTTACAATCCTCCAACCCACTCACCATGATGCCGTTATCCGTTTCTCAAGACTACTCCATCCCTCCGCCACTCACGTTTTCAACATGGTACAAAGCCCTCTTCATCGTGTCCGTCATCGACTCCACCGCAATCCTCGCGATATCCGCCACCCAACTATGCATGGCATCCCACTATACCAGCCCCATTGCCTCGACTCTCACCATCCTCTACTCCTGTTCCCTATACTTCTTGTGTCATCAAGAAATGGCACGCGACCCAGCATACGCAGCGCGAAGGATGCGGAGGATGCCAACGACGCGCCGAATAACAATCGCCGCCACATTTGCGCTCGCGATCTTGTGGCTTCTGGTCTGCCTCCTTCTCATCCTGTTCATCACAGGCGTTTTGAGGAAAAAGGATGACCCAGAGGCATACCCAGGCTCCACATCTTGGGCTCTGGGGATTGTCGAGGTGATTGCAGCGGGTATCCAGATGTCTCTGATGTTGGCGGTGGGAGGACGATGCTTGCGGGAGCGCATTACCATCCTTCGACATCGCCGTCGCCCTCCAAGCAACCAACGGCTTACATGATCCGGTAGATGCATTTAACCTCTGGCGTATGTCGCGATTGGTTTAGAATATCGTCAAATGTTTGCAATAGAGACATCTCGACGGCATATGGCTCAATGTAATGACATTGCTTGCATGGGTACACAAGTACATAAATATGAAAATACATCAAGTTCGGGGAGAGGTTTGAGATGCAAAAACGTTCGCGATGCAGAGATTGAAAGCAAGAAAACTTCGTAAGATCTATCCAGCCTCCTTGGCGGGAGGTCTTCGAGATGGTTTACAGACATCATTTGAAAGCAAAAGGAGTGAGATGAGGTGGTTGACGTTCGGCCACTTTGAGTAGCGGTAAAAGGATGGGTCTTCTACTGCCTTTTCTTTTTGGAGCCTAAATGAGATGCATGAGGCACAAGGCGCTATAAAACCATAGATAAACTCACCACTCTTCCCCTCGTCATCATCGCCCCCAGGAGCAGACCTCTTCTGACCTCCCTTCGCCGTGACCTTCGGCCTCTTGGCAGTCTTCCATAGACCTACGGGTCCTCCGGACTCACTACTGCAGGCAGGGCAGAACCATTCTCCAGGAGGAATCTCGCTCAAGGCGGGCTTGAGACAGTGTAAATGCCACGGGGCATCACACTTGTCACACTCAAGAGGGTCTCCGTCATCCTTCTTGCAACCGCCACATACTGTGGGAGGCTGCACGTCTTCGGGGTGGCGAGGCAAATCAGAGAACTTGTCGTTGGGGTGGACCAAAAGGATAGTCGTGTTTTGCCCTGCAGCAATACTATGACAGCGTGGTGAGGAACGTGACCACATGACGAGCAGCAGATTGACAACGTACTCGAAGACCTCGATACCCGTCAGAGGGACATTCTTGGTCGGCTTGGTGGCGCTCTTGGGTTCATCGATTCCCAAACCAAGTTCACCTGCAGCATGGTTAGTAACCTGACGGAGGTCAGAGGGGAATAAACCGACCGTTGGCAGCATTCTGGCCAAAGCAAACAGTCATTGTGGTAGTCTCGTCGTCGGGGGCGACGAACCAGTGGGTGACGCCTCCGGACCTGGCGAAGAGAGCCTTGCACCCCCTACGAAATGTTTGTCAGTCACACCGCAACCGATGCTAACAGAATGGCTGCGCACATGATGTCTTGGATAACTCGGAATGTCGAGTAGGGCGAACCAGAAGAGCCCTCTCCGCTGTTCTTCCACTGCGCAAGGTTTAGCATCAACATGCTCCGAGAAGCAAAACAGGAGAGGCTCACTTTACCAGCCATCCAATACATCCCTTGCTTATCGATGACGACGCTACACGTAGGACCGGCTTCGACATCCACTGCAGGGTTCTCGGTAGCGAACTTTCATACAAGTTAGAAAAGGAAAGGACGTAGAACTATAGACAAACCTGAGGGATGAGTTTTGGCTTGAGTTGATCGGCTTGTGCGCCTAGACCGTAGCGACAGTAGCCGTTGAATCCCCACCCGTAGACATTTCTATTCAAAAGTGAGCACAATGCATTAACGCTGGAAGGAGGAACGTAGCACTAACCCAGCGTCGTCGAGGGCCAGGGAATGTTGCTGGCCAGAGGTAATCTTAACAACCTTCTTTCCGGACAGCTCCCTGACCAGAACTGCGACGCTTAGCATGAAAATATTCAAGGAAAGGGAAGGACTCACTGGGTCTCTCCTCGATGTCGAAGGCTGTCTTGTTTCCGGTGATGATGCGCTCTCCCGTGGTGCCATTTCCAAGTTGACCATGCTCTGCGCTGCCGAATGCGAAGACTGATGACCAGGGTCAGAAGAGAAGAAAGCGTCGCAAGCCACTACTTACCTTTCCCAGTATCTGTGAGGACTAAGGAGAAGGTCAGCCCTGCAGAGGCCATGATGACCTTCTCCTTGTTGCCTCCGTGGGTCACGGAGACAACTTTGAATGACGAAACCTCAGCACAAGGATTCTGACCGCTCTATTCAGAAAAACTTCCGTTAAACCTTGAATGGAACTCGTAGAAATCAAGCGGACACACCTGTCCGACAATATTAGCGCCCGCCGCCCAGACAGTCCCATCGCTTCCAACTAGAACCGTGTGGTTTCGCCCGCAAGCAGCGTGAACAAACTTGGTCCCTTTCGGAGCGCCCAACTCTACTGGCGTAATGGGGATGGGCGCGTTCTCGGAGACATGGTCCACGTCCGGGACGCCCAGGCACGAGAACCCATTCCTGCCAAACAGCCAGGCTGCCCCGTCGATGTCTATTGCCACGAACTGGCACCCCGCGCAGGACGTATGGACGGAAACAATCTTCACATTGAGCAGGGACCTCAGAATGTGGGGCTCCATAAGGTCAGGATTACTGTATACAGTTCCATGTGAGCAGCATTCATGAAGGAACGTGAGCAACGACATATTCCCCCTGTCTGAGAAACCCCGAGGTACTCACACTGGTCCCTCTGTTTCTGCCTTATTGGCGCCTCCACGGTCCTTGCGACCCAGCTTTGGCCTGTTGCACCGAGAAGCATATGTAGAAATGCAAGTTCAGTATAGTTCCTGAGCTAAACAATACAAGAAACGCACCAGTCGGTTCCCCCACATATCAAAACTGTTCAAACGGCGATTAAAGCAGGCGTTAGGGGCTCCGGTTAGACTCAAGGCATATTTCAACGTACGTCGACCCCACTGAGGCTGGTTGGCGGTGGTAGAATCTGCTAACGCGGTATTTGCCATTGCGCTCAGGTTAAAGAAGTACGGGGCAAGGACGGAGTATACAACAACAAATATTCAACCCAGGTCCGGCGTCAAATGCCTTTCTTGATCTTTGCCAAATAGGTCAGATGCATGCAAGAAATTCGAATTTCCAGTCCTATTGAATACGCTTTTCAAAGACAAGAATTTACACGAGATGTCCATTAAGGTACATCAACTTCATACATCAACTTTACTTGGTTCTAATGTCAGATGCTCTCTCGCCATTCGAGCATCGCGAATTCGATGCGAAGGCGACTGTGGGAATAGAACGCGGTTAAGGTGTGGATGAACCAAAAATGACTGAAGGAAGCAAGTTAAGGAGCGGCAGGGCCTCAAGGGAACGGAGAAGGTACTCACGTATGGAAGAGCCAAGCCGCTTGAGGGAGTACTAATGGTGTGTCAGAGTGAGGTCCACTGTCAGTGCCATAAAAACCCACCTCGAAATCACATCCAGTTACGACCACCACATCGCCGTGGACCATGGTCAGTTGGGTGGTTCTGGGGACAGACGGTGGCGGCTCAGTTGTATCCACGGAAAGAGGAGGCTGAGAAGTTGGAGCAAGGAAAGGGGGAATAGGGAGGGGCGAGCTCAGCACTTGGCTAACTTCCTTCGAGGACACGACCTGGCTGGCTGAAGCTGTGAACATAGGATCTGGTTCCGTCCTCATCATAGAACTAGCTTGAAAGTAAGGCACTGAAGCTTGGGAGATAGTTGTTTCCGAGACCACGGTGGCTGTAAGTGGTCCGGCTGAATTCGCGGTATGAACACTAGGTCTGGCCATGGGGCCTGCTAAGAAGCCCTTGTGTCTCCTCAGCTTTGGCGGGACGCTTGAGGAGGGTGGCTCTTCAATGAGTGCTTGTTGCGCATCCATGAGAGAAGAAGGGTGTGGGAGCAGAGGCCGTGGTAGTTGTAGTAGCTCGGGACCTTGGCTGGATTGGCCTCCAACGGCACTACTTGGGCCTGGCTCTGTCCTGACATCCAAGGAAGAGGGCTCGGTCACTCCCTCTGGTGGATCAGGCAAGCAAGATTTGGGTTTAGGGCCCCGTTTCACTTTGCGCGGCCTGCCCCTCCCCCTCTTTGACGTCACTGGCACACTGGCTTCAACGGCACTCGAAGACTCTTGAAGCTGCACCTGCTTCCCTTTCTTTGGCTTGGCAACCTTTATCTGTGCATCCTCGAGAGGGGATAGGGTCAAGACAATGTCACACCCGAGGGCAAGAATGACGACTGGTGAATGGGTGGCTTTGATAACGTCGGAGGAGTTCTAGTAGCAGCAGCGTCAGCCACGATAGCGGGCAGTAAAGACCATGGAAATGCTACTTACCTTTCTAGATCCTGAAGAAACCCAGCCCATGACGTCCATCGTCGTTACCTTCAGCGAGTCCTCTGGGAGATCAGCATAGAGGGCTGCTCGGTTGAGGAGCAGCTCTCGAGCCTTCATCAGACATTCAGGGACGGCAACCTTGACCGAGGTGGAAGGAATATCCGACTTCACATCGTAAGTGGCAGTGAAATAGGGATCTGGCAATTGACCATCAGCTTGTAATGAGAGCCAGAGGCAAATGGCCACATACTACTGCTATCGCCCATGGTTCTGCTGAGCTGAACCTCTCGTTGAACGTCCATCAGCAGTGAGGTAGCCACACTCTGCAGTACAGGGACATTTGAAGTGAAGATATGCTTGACGGCAATGTTCTCTTCGAAAGAGTACAAAAAGGTCTTCATGCCGTTCTTCCATGTTGTATACGTCGCTTTTACGTTCCCTTTCGAGTGCTCATTGAATGGTAGGCAGACTGGTGACCCGCCATGAGGCCCACGAACATCTGCGAGTTCGCGAGCAAGGTACTGAGGTACTCGCTTGCCCTGCGAAGCAATTAGCTCCAGAGAAACATTGACAGAAAAGCTTGGCTGACCTTCTGACTGATCTTCAGACAAGCAGTACTGCTGCACTGACGATGTCTCATTGCCAGTTGAAAGTTGACTTTGCCACATCCAGGGCAGAGCCAACCTGTTGGGAATGCCTCATCGGATTGACACGATCTGAGTTCGACAAGAAGGGTGTTTGGAACCAAAGGAGCAGAGGTATCCCCACTGAGGAGATCTCGTAGCGGATGGTTTGGATGCGATTCTTGAGCTTGCAGATAGAGAACGGGTGTTGCGAGGCGACTCGCAGTATCTGGGGCTGCTGATGTCCCTTCAACAGGCCCACCACTCGTTGCGACAACAACAGGATTTGCAGGAGCCTGGGAGGGAAGCCACCACGGGCCCAAGGACACCCCGCCTATACTCCTCTGTTCTCCCCCTGCAATCCACTTGATCCGAAATTTCCACTGGAAAGTCGGGTAGTCCACCTTTGAGTCCTCTTCCGTGCTGAGAATCTGTGTCTCCTGGTGAAGGTCGTAAGGAGAAGCTCGACGCTTGCCGTACATAACGCAGAGACGCGTACCTCTAGTCCAAGAATATGAAAGAACCCAAGATACGCTAGGGCAAACTCCTTGCATAAGCTACGCTTCGAGCTCTCAGGGAGGAGCTCGAACATCCTATCATAGGATGCAACAATCGAAATGGGAGTACCCTGGATGAAAGTGTCGACGAGGACCTTGATTTCCGAAGGTAATGACGGTAGAGATGACTTGAGCTGTCCAGCGGTCGTATCCGTCTGTGGCACATCAACTGACGCGGCGTTGCCAATGAGCTGTAGCTGCTCTTCCTCCTTAACCTTTCCAAGTTCCAGGTTACCGTGAATGGTGGCCATGGAGGTATCATCCGGAACGGAAGCATCCGCCGGGTTTTCACAGACTATTGTTGTGAGAGAAGCATCGTCAACGATAACGATCTCAGAGGCTGGAGGCGCTTTAGGTACCAGGGTACCCATTGCATCGTCAGAGAGAACCCGTGTCGCTATGGGCTCGACTTTCGTTTGACCCATGCTAGATGGGCCCGCATCTTCTGCTAAATGAGGAATGGTCACCTCCTCCCCTTCGACTTTGACCGTCACAGTGATGGGCCTTTCTTCCGGCTCTGCCACAGCCTGCTGCGTCTCTGGCCTTACCCCATCCTGGCCGGGCTTTGGACGATTCGGACCTCTGATCCTCTTCTTCTTCACATAGTATGCGAAGGTGATTTCTCCTCCTTGCCGCGCAGCCTCCCTTCTCGTGAGAGGCTTCGGCTTGGGAGGTGCTGGCCTTTTCGAAGGCCCCGCCTTGGGCGCTTCGAATGACGGTGGGAGAGGGGACAATGGGGAAGGGGGCGACGAAATCGGCGTAAGAGGGGAGTCCATCGTCAAGTCGATCACAGAAAGAGAAGTGTCAAGCCATAGTGCAGGACGGGAAGGTTCGTGTGCAATAGTGGGAGGCGCTGAGACGGAGAACATTGTCTTATTGGCATTGGCTTCAATACCTGTCGTCGCTGAGGTGGAGGCTGCTGGGAGACTGGCCGGTTGGGAAAGGGATATCGAGGTTTCCTCTTGCTTTACTTGTACAGTCCGCCGTCGCCGTCGTACTGGCGGTGGAAGCATACGGTTTCCTGCGTTTGGGCGCACAGTGCGTCGCGGAGGCTGAATGTCTGAAGCTCGGATAGGCCCCTTCCCTTTGCCTTTGACAGGAGCTGAAGCTGAAGGAACCGGTCCCCCTGGAAGCGATAGTGCCGGTTCAACGGCTTCCTCTCTGACAGTCAGGAGATGAGCAACAACTTTGGGAAGAGTGAGGGGATGAACACACTTGACTGTGATTTCCAAAGGCTGCACAAGAGGTATCGCTGAGTCGACTTCCATCGGGTCTCCCGCAGGTGCTTGCTGAAGAGGCGTATCCTGCACTTGCGGCAGGCTACGTTCTTCGACTTTTGGTCCGTCATATGGAGGGTTGGTACCCTGGCGTATGCCGATTTGCCCGACGTCCGCACCATCTAAGAAGGTTTCCGCAACGACGGGAAGCTGGACTTGCTGCAGAGCAGGAGTGTACCTCAAGACCGGCTGTACAAACGGGGCAGAATCATTCTTCATAGGAGACAAGATTCTGAATCCAGTCTGTGCTGTGTCCTCAAACGAGAGCAGCTCCTTGCTCTCGAAGGGTTCGAGAATGGTGGAAGGGCCTGCTTGGGATAGAGAATGTGGTCGCTCATCGGCCACGCTGACCTCGTCGTCTTTCGTTAGATCAATGACGGGCGCGAGATTCTTCTTTGAGGATGCAGGTGCAGGAACGAGCTTCCTTGTCCTAAAGGGATTTACTGTCAAAAAAGAGGGACCCTAGTGCGTAGAAGAAGAACGTACAATATCAAGTCGAATAGACATTCACTATCGTTACGCCCCTCGACAGGAAAAATATCGATGGTGCGAATGGGTTGGCCTTGATCATCCAACATAACAATGGGAGTATCACAATTCATCCAGTGGACGCTGTTGCTTCCTTTCGACGGCGCCAGCGCGGGGATTGTCGCGTACAGTTCTTCTCTAGACTGTAACATCGGTCAGTCAAGCTAACAGTGCATTATTCAGACATTGCTTACAGATGCCCAAACCCGAGGTGCTAACGGTGGCTGATTTCGATTGGCCGCTCTTGTCGAGCGACTGGAAGTGGACGGATCCGACGTCTCGCTTAGTGACTTGAGCGATGGCAGCGAATTCGATGCAACTTTCCACGTCTGGTTACATTTTGCGAGCGGATCTTCGGGTTCAGGTCTGAGATCTGCCGGGTATATAGTTAGTTGTGTTCCACTAGCAAGATGTTAGTGCAACATACCCAGGATGTCCGTAATGGGGACAGTTGGTTGCGTCTCTGCGCGAGGCCGTCCGCGCTTCCGCTTGACTGGGGTGGCTGAGACAGATGCGCCTGGTTCGGGATTCGTCTGCATATCCACATCCATAGGATCCACTTCTGCTTTGGCCTTGGCCTTATCTTTGGGTGGCGAAGAAACCTCTTCTGTTTGAGTGTCTTCCACTGGCATACCTAGAGGACGCCAAGTGAAAAGCCCTGAAACAGGAAGGGTAGCTGAAGCAGACGCCTTAGCTTTACCCTTTCCCTTTGATTTGGAGGCAATAGGAAGCGTGTCAGGTAGAAAGTCCCCAACAGGCATGTATGCTCCTCCGTTCAAATTGACCTCAAATGTAGAGCACAATTCTGCAAATCCGTTGCTCTCTGGCGCGTGAATCGGGTTCATTAGTGAAGGAAGGCCTCCATTAGTTGAAACTGGAACAGGGTGCACTAAAGCCATATGTTAATCCCAATGTAACATGAACCGCTGGCTGCGGACGAACCTGACGAACTTGTTTCTCCAGTCAGCAGCACATCTTGCTTCTTTCGCTTTCGCGACGGGGTGGGCTTTTTCTCAGCAGAAGCAAGGTTTAGCCCTTCAGCAACAGGACGTTTACGCTTCTTCACAGCCGGCTCAGGAGTTCCGTCTGCCTGAGCAGATTTTGAACTGGATGGAGCATGTCTGGAACCTGCCTGATTTAAACCTGTCTGTTCATGGGCATGTGCTATCCCAGTGCCGGGGGTTTCCCCTTGCTTCCGAGACAGCTCTTCACAACATGTAACGTTAGACGCTTCAAAGACAGATAAAAATACGTGACTCACCCTCCTCGACATGAAGCACAAACTGCACAGGAGCTGAAGACACCCCCTCAGCCGTTTTTCCTTCTCCATGAAACGCAGGGCCATTCGGAGGGCGAGACATCGCCTTCCAGCGTGTTTACTGAGTAGCAGTCAGCAGCTAATGGAAGTCAGATCCAAAATGCCCACAGGTGTAATGGGCGTACATGAAAAGCCTGTTGCACAGTGGCCATCAGCGGATCCAGACAGTAAAAACATCCGTCATGGCGGAGGATCGAACTCGTGGCGCGGTTCAGGTGACACCTGTGGTTTGCATCTTCTCCTCATACCACCACCACCATTTATTCCCTTTCGACGCGTTTTACGCGGTATAATCTGAAATCCTATAGAACAGAGGCGAAATCGACGATGTCTTCTCTGCGGAATGCTCTTATGCGCATAAAGCCTCACAAAGCAGAAGCTATTCAGAGACTACGACTGAATGTCATGGGTCTTATCATGTTTGTAGCTCTGGCTTCATTGGCGCCTTTCATGCCATCTCTGCCGACGGCTATCTCAGAGGTTCTGGCAGGGGAAAAAGTTCCCGGATTGTCCTGGGACATGGCTTGGAGATGCACGTCGTTTGCAGGTGAGCACTAAGTGCTTGACCTCAGGCAGGATTTTGCTAATGGCTTAACCATGGCGTAACCAGAGGTTTTGGTCCTCGCAACATTCTCGTTCAACATCCTTGAGTCAGCTTATGCCTTGCAATATCCCCCTGCACCTTTGCCGCCAACACCTGCTGCGCTGAGGCAGATGAAGTCTCCTCAAAACAACAGCCTCACACCGAAGGCTTTCAAACTCTTGTCTCCAAACGTATGTAACAGTGAAATTCTCCAACTTGAAGTTATCTTACGGCCTCGTAGGCAAACCCTCAAACCCAGAAACCCTTTGCGTTCTCTCCAGCCTCGTCTGTCGGACCTCTTGGTTCAAGCATCGCAGGATACCCTTCGTCTCCGGTCTCAACGCCTTCCCGAACGCTTCAGTATTCTTCGATATTGAACTCTTCAAGTTCAACGTTTGCCTCATCGACCTCAACAGTTGGATACTCACCCAGCCCCTCTGTCTCTTTCTACCGAGGCAAAAACTCAAGCCAGCTAGGTCGTAAGTTTGACTTGCCATCTCAAGTTACCAACTTTCTAACGCAGACACAGGCCCACTGGATGGTTCTTTCATTGACAGAGTACGAGGAAACGCAGAACAGGAGGAGGAGCAGGAATGAACGAACCCACGGTACTTCCGTTGCCCGTTGTGGTAGACACGCTACCCGTTGGCTTAAGGAACCTCTGCTGTATCTTACTGCTTTACTCAATGTGCTTCGCTCATTGCCCTCTGCCGACGACTCTCTGGATCTTGTCCGAAGTTTTCCTTGCAGTTCGACAGAATGTAAGCAACGCGACAGTCAGATTCACTTCTGCCCCCCAGTCCTCGATTTTGTTCGCAAATGAAATACATGTTTGCATTAGATGGCCGACCAACGGTAAGGTAGGTTTCTTCTCAACTAAAGCGCCCAATGTGCGCTGACATATTATACTCTCTAGTACACTCGATCCAATCTCGCTGGATGTGATGGCCATGCCATTCAAATCCATAGCAAGATAATGTTGAGAAACACCCACGCTGTATCCAGGTTCACAAACGCCCTGGCATGAAGGAAATCGACGCGAAGCTCCTCTTGCCTTCTGTAAATCCGAGCAAGGTCGAGAATCCGATTGGGTACGAATGACCTCCAGTGCCTGGGACCGCGAAGCTAAAGAGTCTCACAAGTGAGAGCTACGATCCACCAGCTCAGAGGAAACTCACCAAAACACTCTGGTCATCTTCGCGTTGCCAGAAGAGAGGGTGCTCCCCCTGCCGCCTTCCCGTAATCAAGGTGGCTGGGCTGTAACAGGGACGTCAAGCTTCAGCCTCTTGCCAGTCTTGCCAAAATATACTCACCGAACACCGACGTTCTGGGTGTGGTATGTGGCCTCAGGACCTTGCTCCGAGAAGCGAATGGTCGCTACAACTGTGGGCCTATCCTGTCCGACGTACAGTGCCAGACTCGCTTCTCCCACTTGAGTCCAAGGCCCCCCTCTGGTTCGTGGAGAGACCCAATCCACTTTCGCAAGGAATACCCCAAAGGGTGTATTCCCAGCACCAGTGATGTAGAGGCAGAGTGCATCAGGATCGTGATCGAACGGGCGGAAGACATACCTGGCTGCGCGAGGGCTACACCCGCACGCGCAAGTCGAGTCTGGGTGGTGGTACCCTAGGGTTTGCATGTATGAGAGGCAAGTTTGATGATTCCTAACTCTGCCTTCGATTGCTTTTATATGATTCAAGGCCTTTTTTTAGCGCTATGCAGGCAACAAACCTCTCCTTTGTAGCCAAGTGGAAAAGGCTTTGCGCATCGCAAACTGGACGACCACTTCTCGGAGCTGTAGATCGAAGGCGGTGGTCAGAAAGTCAAAACGCACAGCAACGCCGCAGGGAGGTGCTCGCCTCTGACGAGACTATGTTCAATGACAAGGTAGGCATCAAGATCACAAGGAGCGGACAAACACTTACAATGCTCTGCTGTAGAATTTTGGCTCCTTGGTCACAAATGGGCATTTGGGTATGCACACCTTTGGGCCTTCCTCGTTGCTTGTGATTTTGCTTGCGCCGCATAATCTCAGGTCAATTACACGCCTCTCAACGATACCCAATGGTCTTTAGGCCAGGCATCAGGGCGTCGGGCATCCAAAACCTTGTGGTGCATTTTCGAAACCCGCTCTTGTCTGGAAGGTCCGACGGGGCGGGGGAACGTCTTGATGGGCCAGGCTCGGGCATCGACGCATCAGGGCCGACGTTCGTCTCCTCGGACTACTGGACAAGCCCAACCGTAGCCCAACCGTAGCCAATCCCCTCCTCCTATCGGCAAGCATAAATGCCGGCGTCTTCATGAGACCAGCTGGTCGTACCTTAGGTGGCGTCGCAACAACGTGACAGAGTCGGTCAGTTGCTCATTTCCATTGCTCCCAAACCGGCTGGTGCTGATTATAGCTTACTTTAGCGGCTGTTCCACCGAGCCTTCGATATATACGGCGAAGGAGTCCTGCGGTTCGCCAAGGACAACTGCAAAGACTTCATCGTGCCCCTTGGTGCAGTCTACCGCGGCATAAAACTACGACAATGCCGAGACAAGCCTTGGATGCTTTGGCTGCAAGATGAGGCTCGAGACAAAGCTGAGTGGAAAGCAAAGGTGTGTAATCCAAGAATGCCAAGAGAGGAAGTTGACGTCTAATTAGAAGCTTCCGCCGCACAGAACGTACCCTTCTTCACTGCACTTGACCAATGGCTCACGAACCCACGTCATCAAGGAGTTAAACGAGACGTCGGTCAAAGCCTCAAGACGACTGAATGGGAGGAGACTCGGCGACTCCTGAGGTCGAGGAGCGGTTGGACGCTTAGGAGAGCCCTAGAAGGGAAAGGAGGCTTACGGAGAGCCCTCACAAGGGGGCGTGCGAAATGTCACCTCCGCCCCTCTTCGCTTCTGTGAGTGAATAGAAGTCATTTATATTAAACAGGTCATACGGTATGTTACTCCTCAATTACGGCGTCCAATGTGCATTTATATACAATACACCCTCCAGTGCACTTGAACAAATCATATCTGAATCTGATCCATGCCCTTCAAATCCACCGCAAGATGATGTTGACGAACACCCACGCTGCATCTAAATCCAGGAACGCGTTGGCATGAAGGAAATCAACACGAAGCTCCTCTTGCCTTTTGTATATCCGAGCAAGGTCGAGAATCCGATTGGGTACGAATGACCTCCAGTACCTAGGACCGCGAAGCTAGAGAATCTCATTAGTGAGAGCTACCATCAACTATGTAACCGAGAAGAAACTCACAATAGCAGTCTTGTCATCTTCGCATTGCCAGAAGAGAGGGTGCTCCGCCTGCTGCTTTTCTGTGATCAAAGTGGCTGGGCTGTGACACGAACGTCAAGTTTCAACTCCTTGCCAGTCATGACGAAAGATACTCACCGAACGCGGGCATTTCGAGTGTGGTATGTGACCTTAGGGCCTCCCTCCGAGAAACGAATGGTCGCTACATCTGTGGGCCTTTCCTGTCCCATGTACAGGGCCAGCTTAGCTTCTCCCATTTGGGTCCAGGGTCCTCCCCTCGTTCGTGGAGGGACCCGATCCACGTTTGCAATGAACAACCCAAAGGGTGCGTTCCCAGCGCCAGTGATGTAGAGGCAAAGCGCATCAGGGGCGTGATCGAATGGGCGGAAGATATATCGAGCTGCTTGAGGACTACACCCACAGGCGCAAGTCGAGTCCGGGTGGTGGTGGTGCCCTATGCTTTGCATGGCTGAGAAGCAAGCTTTGGATCGTTCGGTGAGTCCCAATCCTTTCTGACTGGGTTCTCTTTATCCAATTTACGATTTTGTTGGCGCTGTGCAGGCAACAAGCCTCTCCTTCATAGCCAAGTGAAAACGGCTTTGCGCATTGAAACCTGGACAACTGCGTCTCTGAAGTGACGATGTCCATTGAAGGCAGAGTCAGACAATCAAAAATAAACAGGAGCGCTGCGGGAAGGTGTGTTCGCCTCTGAAGAGATTATGTTCATTGACAAGACAACTTATGGTAGGCGCCGAGAACACAAAAAGGGGGACAAGCATTGCATCGCTCTGCTGTAGACTGTCTGTTTCCTTGGTCACAAAGAGGGTTTTGGGCGCGTGCACCCACCAGCACCTTCCCTTGTCGCTCTGGCGCGAGAAAGATGCCCACCCGGTACCTTGAACGAGCCTACATTGTCTGTATGGGGTGCAAAGGAAGGCATCCAAAACCTTTTAGTGCATTTTCGAAGCGAGCTTCTCGGTCCGGCACGGCGGAGGGGCATGGGAACGTCTTCATGGGCCAGACTAAGGCATCATCAGCGCATCAGCGCCGACGTTGGTTTCCCTCCCCCACCTTGTTTTTATGCCTGCATTTTTCGAAACCCACAGAACCAAAGACACCCGGGAATTTGAGCGCTACGAAACTATTGTGCCCCGCTCAAACACCTACACACCATGACCCGCGAGCAGAGACTCTCGGTGAAACCCTACCACCCCTCGGACTATAAGAACCGCAGCCAGTCCCCTCCTCCTATCGGGCCCCTTCACGATGGCCCAGTCGGTGGAGAGGGTGATCCTGATGACCCAACTTATAATGTAGACCACGAGGATTATTGGTACTACGGGCAATTGGCCGGTGGGGCGCAACTATGGTTCGGCCAGTATAAAGGCCAGCGTCTTCATGAAACCAGCTGGTCGTACCTCAGATGGTGTCGCAACAACCTGACACAATCGGTCATTTGCTCACTTCCATGGTTCCCAAACCGACCTGTGCTGATTATAGCTTACTTTAGGTGCTTTTCCAGCGAGCCTTTGATATATACGCCGAGGGGGTCCTTCAGTTCGCTAAGGATAACTACAAAGACTTCATCGTGCCCCTTGGTAGAGTCTACCGCGGCATGAAACTACGGCAATGCCGAGACAAGCCTTGGATGCTTTGGCTGCAAAATGAGGCTCGAGACAAACCTGAGTGGAAAGCAGAGGTGTGTAATCCGAGAATGCCAAGAGAGGAAGTTGGCGTCTAACTAGAGTCTTTCGCTGCACAGAACGTACCCTTCTTCACTGCTCTTGACCAATGGCTCGCGAACCCACGTCGTCAAGGAGTTAAACGAGACGTCGGTCAAAGCCTAAAGACGACTGAATGGGAGGACGAGCACGAGCTCTTGGACCCAAGTCAGTACGTGGAGGACCTGGGAGAGTTCATGGGCAATGAGGAATATGACGAGCAAGACCTCATTGACGCAGACGCCGACCCTGATGGCAATCTCAAGGGGTTCATTACCCGAGACTCGGCGAGTCCAGAGGTCGAGGAGACGGAGAAATCTGAATTGGAGCTGGCCGAGGAGCGATTGGAAGCTCAGGAGAGAGCTAGAAGGAAAAGGAAGCTTTTGGAGAGTCCTCAGAAGAAGGGGGGCGTACGAAATGTACGTCTCTATCGTACTCAGCATGTCTCCGAGCCTGACTCTTTCGATAGCTCCATGCCTCAAGAAGATCTAATCTCTGAGAGCACCGATTGTGAGGATTCTGAACAGCCAGACAATGAGTCCGATCAGGCAATCGACCAGGCAAGCGAAGAGTCGGATGCCGACAGCGATTCCGCATCCAGCTATGCTCGTAGCGATCTCTATCCAATGCCGCCTCCGGAAAGTAAGTATTCAGATTAGCCAGTTCCTTGTTCCTTCTGATTGCTCGTTACAGCCCCCAAGAAACCCGGAAAAGCTGCCCGAGCGCCTTCGCCCTACATAACTGACGATGGATCCAATGGTTTGTCCCTCTCCTCCATGTACGACAACAGCTCATGTCTTTGCTGGTAGACGACGAGGGCGACTTCTCGCCGGGCTCGGACGAGGATGATTCTGATGTCGAGGAAAGCCCACGCAGGCGCACTAGGTCTATGAGCCGACCCCAACCCGCACAAATGCCGTCTACGCCTTCCAGGCATAGCGACGGCACTTCAAGGACACCTCGAGGGCCCTCATTCACTGCGTGAGCTTCGCTACTTTGCACTGTAACTGCCTTTGCTGATTGCTTGTATAGCCCGCCAAGACCTGCCGAAGAGGGCAACAGTCCTTCAGAAAGTGAATCCGAGTTACAAAGTGCCAATCTCTTGAAAGGTATGGTTTCTGTCGAAGAACCCTTCCTAGTACTAATGCGGCCGTAGCTCCTTTAAAGCGCAAAGCACGGAGGCAGCGCGTCGAAACCAGTAGTGACGAAGAGGATGGCACTCCGTCATCCGTATCACGCATGCGAAAACAGATGAAAGGACGGTCCTGAAGTGATCTATGGAACCCTGGCCACAGATGCGTGGGACACTTCAGCAGAGCCAGTACAAGGATGGTGATCTGCGCCTTTGCGGCTACAAACAACCTCATCCACTTCGCATCGATCTCTCTGTCTTTTAAAGTTCAGTAATCCAATAAATGGTCCCACACATTCCACACACTGTCACTCCGGTCGTAATGGTGGTTAACACTACCCCGATAGCCGTGTTTCGAAGGTGTCTAAGCACACTCAGAGGGTTCCGCCACTCTGAACGGCCACTGAGCACCCCGAGCGGTCCATCTGCTAGTCCCAGTCCCTCGTGTTCCCCCCTTTCTACCCTCGTCAGCCTACTCATCCTCCAGCCTCGCAGCACGGCTGCTTCAACGCCTTACTCGCACTCCAACCCACTATGGTGTGTGAAAACTCAAGTGTATAGTCGACGAGTCTCCTCCTGGCATGATCGCCCCATTGCGGTGGTCCTTTCGGCAACAATGACAACCCAATTTACGGAGGAGATCATTGGTGCTATGGCGATAAGCATAGTACACTTCATTATTGTCGAGGGGTTCTGACGCATACTGGCCGTGAAGAAGGAGCCGAGAATCCGACATCTGATTCAAAGTGCCAAGAATTTCAGTCATAAGGGGATTCTATGTCGATTAAGGTAAAGCATCTGGTCAGTGGTATAATCTATCAATAAATGCTTTTGAACAAATTACCAGCCTCAGGCCAATCCAGAAGGTCCTGAGTCCTATGGTGCCAGTGCTCCCGTACTCGATAAGCGTAAGCTTTGCCCACACAATGCTTCTCGACCAACAAACCCCTTTCCACGAAAGGCTGCAGACACTGAATGAGGTGGTGGTCACTTTGCAGTGGATCCTCTGTGTAGAACACGATCTTCTCCAGTCGACGTTGGGGGTCCGAGTCGCAGTGCAGCCGAGAGGTGACTATCTCCTGAATGCACTGGGTATCATTTGAGGTAAACGGATCGTCGATCTTGAAATTTCTCCTTGTGCTGCGATACCTGAACCCATCCAGGATATCGATGACTATCACCTTCAGTACAGGCAAGATGGGGTCGTCGTCTCCAGAGGGAGGTGTGAGGGCCCTCAAAACCTCACGAAACCCGTGGATCCCTTCAATCTCGATGCGCTTGAGATGAGGAAGGCATCGGAGTATTGCTTCGATTCCAGCGCCCATCGCAAACAAAGAGGTGATCGTTAGCCTTTCCAGCCGTCTGAGCGAGGTCAGCCGGGCTGTAAAGGAGGAGAATTCCCAATTTCAAAGATTCCATTGCCGACCGCGAATGCCAAGGTACTCCAGACGGGGAAAGTCGAAACCCCAAAATATTTCTTGGTGTAGAATATAATTTCTTTTGCCCAGCGTTTACGATACGCTCAATCCTTTGAGTTTGCCGAATGTAGCCTGGTGATTTGCGCTCTCCAGGCTGGCTGGACCCGGCAAGTTGCGAGGCTCATCGTCAAAGGCAAAATGAGCGAATTGGAGCTGCTTCATCTGTTTGGCGCACAGGTAGAGCACTTCAGAATTCGTCTTTTCGTGGAAGATGAAATGTGTGATCTGGTGCCAAGGCAGGTTGATCTGGTCAACGAGTGCCCCTCCAACAAATCCTCTGAGCCCAACATGGTGCAACATAGGACAATCTTCAAAGGCAACAATGGGGGTTCGATGCCCTATCTCCCCAGAATCCGGGTCCCGATTCGATACTTGGAGGGCCAGGCGCTCCAAGAATGGGAAAGCGCCTTTGGGCAAGGAGTGGTACAGCGAATGTATGGCCACGCGGCTCAAGGTCAAGTTGCGAAGGTTGAAGGTGGGTGGACATGTCATTAATGAGGTAAAGAACATGGATTGGTCGCTGCCCGACGGTTGGCTCCTAGCGACGTAACTGAAAGCGACCTGTAGGTTGACACCGGTGTGCTTGCAATGTTGAAGCCATGCAGCTGAGATCGAGGGTTGTCTGAGGTGTCTCGTCAACGCTGGCTCGCTCGGGAGGGTGACGGCTAAGAGCTCCAATCGTAAGGTGGTCCAAAGAGAGGCGTAATCCGTAGCCACCACCGTCCATCGGCTGCATACTTGGCATAAGAGCATTGGAGCCTCTGACAGGAGTAGGTTTTGAAGCAAGATCAGGCATGCAGAACGAAAAAATCATCCGCAGAAGCTCGTCGGGTAGCTTCTGGATTGGCCCTTCGAGTCGACTGAAGCATCAGTCGACTGGTGAAAATCCGATATACGGTGATGGGGATCACGACGCGGACGCGATTCTTGAACCTCATCACAACTTGATATAATCTCGATACGATAATTGTATGGCGTTGCAATGCTGCGTCCATCTTGCATCGTGTTTGCGGCATATGTATGACTATTTCATGGACATTGCAAGGAGGTGACAAATCTTATTCCAAGTTCATACTTGTTATTCAATATCCTGATAGCCTTACAATTAAATCACAACAGCTACGTCTTATTGTATTCATGTCGCAATACTCTATAACATTTATCCCAGCTTCGTAAGAGGCTTGTGGGATCTTACAGTAATAAACCCAATGTAGAGAAACCATCGCGTAAAATACTGGAACGTCCTGCTGCCGGCCTCTCTTGAGTTCTCTACCGTCAGCGGCAACTAGTGTACTGCCTGATCTTCCATAGCAATCCCCTTGATAGAGGGAGAGGAAAGTGCTAAGGCCTGGCACTTTTATCCTTTTTCTTCTTTTGGCCGCAATAGACCGGCTTCCTCCCTCCCTCCTTGCCCTCACGCACCCTGAAATCTCTCAGTCCAAACGGCCAATGCGAAGTTAATCCGAAGGCAACCGGAGGTCGGCAAAGCTCCTTACCGATGTTGATTGATGGGCGCGATCACATGACCCAACTTTAGATAAAAGACGGCGCGACAAATCAAACAAACAGCTTTCTTTCCTTGTTCTTTCCCTCCTTCGTTTGTTCGTCGGTAACCGTTCAACGTCCAACTCCTATATGTGACCGAAGTCTACCATGGTCAGTACTCAACTCCATTGAATGCTCACGTCTAACATTCCACTGCTTCAGATTATCGGCAACCTTGCGTAGTACGTCGGAGGACATCACGAGCAGGTCAGTTCATTTTTATGCCATCTTCCAACATATTTAGAACTAACACAACCTAGTTCAATCTCAGCGAGGGTACCCAACGCCTGACACCTCGACCCACGGTTCTTGCGACCGCTCATTCTATTATATACCCCAAAGGTACGTTCGTATTCCAAATCCTCGCGCGCTCGGCACACTCTAACCACCTGTCAATACAGTCATCTTTATGCAAGAGCTGCCGCTAGATGGACAGATGGATAGAGGGTATGTTGTTCAGTTGTACTGTGTCTCGCATCTGCTCATCATGCTTTGCTTCGTCTAGTATCTCCACGTCTCTCGATGGTGTTTACATCTACATTAGTATTACCTCCACTGTTCCTACCTACTGCAGTGTATTCATAGGTTCCGTCAATAAATTTGATTTTTTAAGTCCTCCATTCCATCTCGTTTAGCGCCAAAGTGTGATTGTAGGCTGAAGACAAAATTGAATCCAATTGTGATCCTATGAAATGAATGAATTTGTGGGTCGAAACTACAGGAGGCGACGGAAACCTATAGACATGATGGCATATCATGAGCAGATACAATAATTATGATTTTGGACTGGCTCCTATATTTGTATATATGAGGTTATGAGGAACATCGTAACATTATATCGACATTGTATCGCCAGACGCGGATTATGATGGATTTCGTGTGATCGTATCCGCTCACAACAAATCCCGTGGAGGACTGATGAGATTGCTAAAGGTTGCCAGTCAGTCCTTCAGTGTTTACTGAGTAGATCTTCCAGGGACAAACGTACACAGACGTATACCCATTGCACGCGGGATATGAGATGAGGTGCAAATGCAAAGTCTAAGTCTACTAATAAGCGGATGTTGACTGGTGTTGAACAACACCTGTCAATTATCGTCTAATCCTTGTTTGATCAACCCACTGACGTCACGCATTTTTAGGGGCCTGTCGCTGAATGTCTGACCAGCGCTAGGCTAGCGTGCGTTGGCGTAGGTTGGCCTTAGAGAAAGGTGGACAACCCTTCTGGTACTTTCAATGGAGTTTCTGTTACTATTCCTATGAGGGCACCTGATTTCAATTTTCTGCTGCACAGTGAACGACCATTTCGCTAGCAGTGAGGACAGGGACTTGGGTATATATTGCGTTATACAGCACACTTCTAGGTAGTACGACAAAAGGTACAGTTAAGCGCATGGCAGCCTGGACAGATCAATTCTCCAAAACGTCACAAAAGCCCAACTTCTGGAATATGTCTCCCCTCCCAAATCTGCGTCGTCTCCACTCAGCCTCTCGAGCAGCCAAGACCCAGAGCGAATGCTAGTATCAACCCAGTATCAGACGATCAGAAAGAATAGGAATAGCGTATAACACACATACCACCTCAGCCCAGTAAGGATTAAACCTGGCTTTCATGAGGACCTCGTCGAGATCGTATCGGTTCATCATCCTTACTTCTTCGCCTCGGTAGACTCCGTCAGGTATGATGTACTTCTCTGGGTTCTCGCTAACCCAGGCCATAAGCCCCTTCTTGTAGGTTTCGAAGATGAGCTGGAGCTCCTGGACGGAAGTCGACGTCAGCCGCCCGAACTCCAGCGCTCGGTGTAGAAGGGACCAAGACGCACCCAACAGCCATTCTTCGTATCCCTTCCCATCCTCTCGCAGTCAACCAAGAAGCTCCAAGGGACATCTCTCATCTTCTTTCCATAGAACTTTTGCGTAGTCAGAACGACACCGCCAGCATTCTGTCCGTAACGCCAGTAGAGAGGGTGGTCGACGTTGAGCTCGGGGCAAGCGGGATCGTATGGACTGTAGAGAGGAGCGGTGGGACCGGGAGGAGCAAGTTCGCGGTCAACTCTGTTGATCATGGCGGGGTTTTTGTCCTGGCTTGAAGACTGGCAATAGACAGAGGGAAGAAGCAGCGGAGAGGGGGGAGATGGAGGAACAGATCCGCCGGTCTGAGCCGTTTCAGCCAACACGAGCGGCTGGGTGTCAGCCGCACGTCCAGGCGTGTTCGAAATAAGCGCCTTGCCGGACGTGCTGGCGCCTAAATGAAAGCAAATCGCTCTGGACAATTCTTTGATGAGGCAGCCAAGAGGTATTGGGTGAGGGTGAGTTCGTACCTACTAAGGCTACGCCTCCAAGTCTGAGTTGAATTCGGCTATTTGCATCCTTACCGCAGTTTAATCGCAGGTTCGTGACAGAATCGATCGAGCTGAGCAGAGGAGCTGGGATAGAGGAGCAATTAGAAGCATGCCAATTAGTACGTGAATGCTATTATTGATTAGACGAAGCTATGAGGATGCGATTCCAATAGAGAACCCTGCCGTTTAGACAAAGGTCCAGGTAACTATAAGAGAGAAAGAGGAAGCAAATGTTTATTGTCAGCAGCTATGCAATGGGATAGGGCAGCAGTCTTAGCGAGCATAACTTACTAGGTACGCTGCCTTCTCCGAGATCAGCAAGCTTCACGAAGGCACCAGTCGATAGGTCGAGCGAATTCGAGTTGATGCAAGTAGGACAGACGTCGACAATAGTGACGGTCACGCTCTGGCCATATGTGTCAATATTGAAATTTGGCGAGTAGAAAGGCCACAATCTCACCTTTCCATTTCCGGTGTTCGTAACTCTGACCTGTCGATTGCAAAAAGGTGAAGGGGCCCCGTATGGGCCATATCGCCTAAAGTCTAACAGCAACACCGGCGATGGAATCAAATGGTTAGAATCGGTCTACAAGAAAAGGATTTTTTTCTACATACCAAGTGCGGCCACCAAGGCAGAGTCTCGGTTCACTTGTCCACAAGCACCTGAATTACCATCTTGTGTATACCACGTTGCGCTAAACAGGGTGTAAGTAGGACGCATGGGGCTTGGAGAGATAGGTGTTACATACAAACCTCCTATGAAAGGCGCCGGCGCCGGTACTGGTGACGCTTCAGCTCGGCGGGCTGTACAGGAGAAAGAATAAGTATACGAGACAGAAAGAAACCATGCATACAACTCAAATCAACGCACCCCGACCATCTGCCTGCGAGGATCGGTACAACACTCTCGGCGCGAGAGGCGGAAGTCCTTTGCGAAGCCTTTCTCCGTTTGTTTGGGCATGGTTCGAGTGGCCAGCACGGGGAGAGGCGCTGACGAGGGAGAGGAGGTGAAGTACAAAGAAAAGGAACAAAGACGTCTTGAGAGGGCCATTGACGACGGCCATTTGGGAGAGCGTGGTTTGGGTGGTCGGATTAAGGACAGGCGAGACCACAGATTGTGGCAGGAGCCACAGAGAGCAAAGAACAGCGAGCGAGAGAACAGGAATGAGATTGGTTTATTGTTCAAGCTGTCAGGTACATTTTTGAGGGATAGTGATGTCCCTGGATGGCCGACAGGTGAAATGGAAGATGCCATGTTACCAAGAAGAGTCATCCATGATTACTGACAAGAAGCATTTGTGTTGCCTACTTTTGAGTTTGCGAAGTAAAAGAGAATTCGAAACCAACTTACCCATTGCATGACGCCATCTCAGCAGAGCCCAACCCCAGACCTTGGTTGAAAACAGGCGTCGGCTTGTGAAGGACGGTAGTGCTAAGGAAGAAAATGACAATATTCATCTGATCATGGAGGGTGGAAAGACTCTCACAGTAGAGGGAAGAATTATTATTCAATAACAAAAAGCGTCACCTGAGCGATTCGAACACTCGCGTGCAAAGCACAACCGCTGGCAGCCACGAATAGCAGGCGATCCCAGGACCCTGGTTTATGCTGAGTGATGTCCGATCCATATGCGGACAAAACGGGTGCCAAAAACCCCCCATGTCCGATCTTTATGTGGCGAAAATGCTAAAAAATCTGGCCCTACTCCGATTTTTTATGCAGCCATCAATGCCTGGTCGGCAGCTATGTCCGATCCAGGGTGCGGACATGTACATCTCATTTGCTGGGCACACAATGTTTTCATCCCTTGACTGCCCCGGGCTCTCAACATCAACATACCTGCAGGTCCCCCTAACACATCTAGTGCTATCTCTCCGCTCCTTCACCGCAATTGGACATCAATCCGTTGGCGCACCGGGACCAGGCTTTGACCTCATCACCTTATGTCCTCGCTCCTCTGTCCTATCCACTACCCTCAGTAACCAGGTCACAGAGGTCTATCGGTGCGCAGATGACCTCGCTTTTTGTCTGAGGACTGGCGGGACTTCCCCCGTCGCAGTCACCATGAGTTGATTTGTTGCTGACAACACTGAGGAAGGGCGTTCGGAATCCTGATCCAGCGCCTAACTCGATCATCCGACACTTTCCTTTCTCTTTTTGCTCACTACCTACGTTTCTTGGCACCCTAAGCTTCATTTAATACACTCAGATCTAGTATTAGCCCCTTCTCCTTCAAATTAGCGTTTTTTAACTTTTATGCGAACATCTGAGCGACGGGAAGACTCCGATCTAATATGTGGACCAAAACAGGTCAAAAAGGGATGTCCCGATCTTTATGTGGCAAAAACTGGCCTTTTTTGGAGGGGACAAAGCCTGGCAAAAAGGGGGTTTTCAGATCAGACATCACTCAGCATAAACCAGGGTCCTGCGATCCCGTTAACCACTCCGGCAAAGTGACCTAGCACTTCATACGTATTGAAAATCCCATGACCGTATATCGCTGAATCGGACCAAGACATTCGACCACGAAGTTCTCCGCCGGTCGCTCAAAAGCAGCAATCCCTTAGAATACTGAATGCTCCACGTCTGCGAGCTAGAAGCCGTCACCTGGGTTACGTGCCATATACATTGGAGCTGGTTGAATGCGTGCTCTGCACCCTTTAGGCAATCGCACCACCCGTTATGGCATCGCACCTGCGGGACCGAACTTGGGCTCCTCTCAGACCCCATTTCTTTACCTCCGTAACAACTTCTTATGGCATTTGTGCTAAAATGTGTCTTCGTTGACGACCAGTGGTCAGGGTTCGATGACGTCTGGTTGAGATCTGCGGTCAAATATAAACTCTGAGCGTCTCAGACCAACCCCAGCAATCCAGCATCGTCTTCTAGCACTCAGACTCACGCAAACAGTCTTTTCATTCCTTTGCATATTCTGCCACTCTCTGTCTTTTTTCCAAGATGCAATTCCAAGTCCTCGTCTCCTTCTTCTTTGCCTACATCGCCGCTGTGCAGGCCTCCCCCGTCCAGCTTCCCAACATCCCCACTGAAGCCATCAGCTCTGTCGAGCTTCCCAAAGTCGCTCGAGATCTCCCCCTTGTCGGCGATGTCGTTGCCTCTGCCAATAACCTCCTTAATGGAGTCGTTGAATCCATCCCTGTCGAGGTTCCGGACGTCGCTGGCGTCGTGCCTCTTCCATCCCTAGAGGACATCAATCTTCCCGTCCCTCGCGATGTCTCCGAGACCCTCCAAAAGGTTGATTTTGAGGTGCACAACAACCTTCCCGCTTTCGCCAAGCGGCAGGAGGAGGGTACCCTCAGTGGAATCGTCATGCCCATCAAGTGAGTCGTTGCGCCTGTTGTGGACACTGTCCTATACGAAGCTTCCCCAATCGTGGGTGCCATTCCTCAGGTCCGTCGCCAGCTGAACGATGGAGTACCGGCCGTCCCTTCCACCGACGGCGTTGTCCCAGGGGTCAAGGTTCCCGAGGTGCCATCCATCCCTCAAGTGCCATCCCTTCCCAACAGCGCTCCCGCCGTTCCCATTAGCAAGCGGGATGTCGAGGTTGAGGTCGAGGTTAGCACTCCCAAGATGGTCCGAGTTCTTCGCCGACAAGCGACTGGCTGCGCCGATCAGGCGTACCGTCGATCTCTCGACAACACTCCTACTGTTCCTGAGGTTCCATCAGCTCCTGAAGTTCCAACCGTTCCCGAGGTCGACACTCCTTCGACCCCTTCTCTCCCTACTACCGTTTAAAGCTTAGAATTAATATCATACCATACTCTGGTTTCAACTAAGGTTCTATCAAAGAACTTGATTCAGTAATCTGTACCAACGCAATTCAATTCTCGTTGTTTCGTTCTGAAGACTCGGATCCGGTGGGCAACAGCTGCAGCATTTTGTCGTGGAACTATGAAATCTGGAAGGGGTTTGCATCCGGATGCTCATGACAATTCAGAGGCAGAAGTTCATCCTCGTAGGACAAAAAAACAAGGGGTAAATCTGAGTTGAAAAGAATGGTGGCATGAAGAGCGAGCCTGTACTACGACTTGGAGCTTACAGGCATTGATCATCATTCGTTACACGATCACGATTCGTTACACTGTTTTGAAGAAACTGGAATTCCCCGCCAGTGTGGCCTCCGTTTTGAGTGAAACAAATTTTGTCTTATTACATAGCGCTCCTTCTATTACTCGTCCAAATCTTGAAGGAATATACGCAGTGGTGCACATTGAGGAGGTGGTTGAATGCTCGAGAAAAGGGAAACCGCGGATCAAAATGACGAAAATGAAATTATTTCTGGCCACCAAGGCCACCACGGCTCGAAAACATATGCTCTGCACATGTTCAAAAGCTTTTATTTATTTATTGAGTTCTACAGAGTGGTTTATTTCACAAATATGGCTACCTATGCAGAAGGCAGCCCCAATTCCGGTTGAAATAGCAAGTGCAGATGCAACACAAAACATCCCCAGGGAGAGAATGCCACGAAACCAACACCCAAAACCAAGATATCGGTCAGGGTGGATAAATTTCATGTTCATACCACCCATTAAACTATCTTAACATGCTTTTTGTGTCCTTCCACGCCATAATCGGAGGTTGGGCAGCCACCAGTGCTCAGGAATGTTTTGCTCGAGAAGGTAGCTTACAAATCTAGAAATCGGGCGATTTCATAGCAAGCAGTGATACTGAGGCCTCCTCTTAGGCCATATGCTCATACTGCAAAGGATAGTGTTGCAAAACACAAGTCCTGAGGGCACTGAGGGCACCGGATTCTCGCTGGGATGCGGCTGTAACGAATGTTGATGGGTCCTTTTCCGCGCGTCATCACCTTGTCTTCCTCATATCTACCTACGTACAGCTCAGATACTATCCAAATTTGGTCAAAACACTCACTCAAGTCACTCAATTAATCTATGCAACTTTCACCCCCGCTGCATTCATTTTGCGATTTATAGATCCAATTTCCCAAATTGGCGTAACGAATGATGATCAATGCCTGTAACTATCTCTAAGTTGCAAGTCATATATTTCTACACGCGTAGCGCAAACGGCATCCATACCGAGTTACTCATGTCCGTCAAAGCGACAGACGTATAAGAACTCAACATGCCATCTATTCTCTATCAAACGTGAGAAACCATCGACGTCCACATTACAGGTGGTCCGTGGTTGGTTTTGACTGGTGTCGCTGTGCATACATAAATCCATAGATAATCAATAACCATACTAACCTACCCAACCCTCATTGATGCGATGGTTCCTCTGGCCCAGCTTGCGCTGGCTGTCTCTTGGGCGGCCGTCTAGGTCTGGGCCGACTCTCGCTCCCAGGCTCTCCCTGCGGGTTTGTGCCTTCGGCCTTGGGTGGTCTTGGCCTTCTGGATTGATTCTCTTTAGATGGTCGCGACGGTGTATTCGAAGGTCCGGGTGTCGTGGGCCCATCCTCCTGGGGTTTTCCTGACCTCGGTTCAGTTCCCCTTCCCTTCCCCTTGTTTCGCCCACCCCCTCTGCCTCGACCGCTCCCGGATGCAGATCCTCCAGGAGAAAACGCTTGCAAGGCAGCCATTTCATTTTGGACTCTCGCCTCTTCCTCCTGCCACCACTTCATGAAATCGACCTCCTGCTGAATCGACTCTTCTTCCTCCTGGATCTCCTTCAACGATCTCCTATCCTTGACAGGCGCGCTCCTTTGTTCTTGCGCCTGTTGTATCTCGGCAAAAGAAAGTGACTTGGGACTCGTCAGCTGGGCAGTGGGTTCTGGAGGAGGTGCGGTCCATGCTTTCCCCCCTGACACGCTGCGGACGGTAGGAGTGGTTGGCTTTGATGTGATTTGCTTGGTTGGAGTAAAGGTGGGACCCATACCAGGCGCAAGCGGCGATGGACCGCTGGGCTTTCTGGTTGACGTACGAAGAGGAGACGATGAAGGTGGTGCTGGACCTTTCGTAGGGAATGGTGAAGCTAATGGTGTTGATGAGGTAGAGATAGTTTGAGAGGCTGAGTTCTGTCTCCATGACGCGCCGGATTGTGCTGGAGTCTTTGTGGGGGTTCCAGGAGACGGAGGTACCTTCGCTTCAACACCTGAGACGAGACGAGATCCAGATCCAGAGGGCGTCCTCGCCATAGACATAGCTCCTGGCGTGTATTTCGGACTTGAGCTCACAGACGGACGGGCGGCTTGTTGGGCTTCAGCCATCAGGGTCCGCATATCGACCCTGAAAATAAAGCTATCGTGAACTCAAGGCGAGCTAAAGGAATCAGGCAAAGACATACCGTGGTGCGTCAGCTACCTTCCAAGCAGGCGCTGGAATGGTGTAGGCCGAAGGAGTAGCCGGTTTAAACCCAGCAGCATTTGATCCTTCGCCGAGATCCATAGCGAACAAGTCGTCCCCAGACGGCTTTCTCGAGACGGCATGTATTGGACTCTTGACATCCGATGGAAATCTCTCCTTTTCTTGGCCCCTCGATTGGCCTCTCACCACATCCTTGGTAGGAGGCGGAGAAGGCCTTGCCCTGTCCTTGGGTAGAATGCTTCTGTGGTTCTTCACGGAGGGGGCAGGTATATCCTGCGTTTCCAACCAATCCCAGTGCTTGGCCATGAGACTATCTGTCCATGCATCCGTCCTTGAAAAGCTCGATTTCTCAAGCTGCCGTGCTTGGATGAACCGGGAGAGCTGCTTGGTGAGAAAGTAAGGGAGGTCGTCCAGCATCCCGACTTCGAGGAGAGACTCCATGTTGGCCGCCATGTACTCTTGGACAGAATCGATGAGTTGGTGAGCTTGGTAATGGGTGGCTTCGGCAAGGATGTAACAACAGTTGTGGATGTTGAGGAAGGAGAGGGTCACAGACGAGCAGATGAGGATGAGCCGGTCGAGGAGGAGTTCCGCAGCAGCCGCCATGACCTCGAACATGAATTCGAGAACGTCTTCCACTGTCTTGGTAAACGCTGAATTAAAACGAATAAGCAAAGTTTACAGAGCGATCAAGACACGTTACTCACGCAAAACTTCGAAAATCTCTGCATCCCTCCCACAAAGAAGGAAGTTCAACACATATTCCATGACGTGCCATCGAAGATGCTTCAAATCGACCCGGAGGACACCGTCGGCGCCCCACCTCTTCCTCGTCCACACTTCCTCCCCAAACAGACTCGCAAAGTATTCCGATCGCACTCTGAGAATCACCGAATGGGTGCGCACTTCCCAGTCCTTTAGTTCCAACACCACGTCCGGTGCAAACGCCGGCGGCCGTTGCTTCTCATCCTGAGAGAGGCTGAGCAGAGTGGCCAGGTCTGCTGAAAGGGTCGGACGGGGTGCCCGTTTGACGGGTGCCTGCAAAACCTCTTCTAGCTGCTTCAGACCCAAAGCATCGGCCAGCGCGACTAAATCTGCCTTGATCTCGGTCACGTCACCCTTGAGCGTACTCGTTTGCTGCATGAGAGCCACGAAGATTCTGCGATCCCAGATTGCCAGTACCTCGTCGGAGTAGAGATAGTGCAGAAGGATAAGGAGTGAGAGGGGGTGAATTCCGCTGATAGTAAGCATGATAATCTTGAGAACACCGCGTCCTGGACCAGGTCGAGGTGGCCCCATGTGGATGTCAAGGGATCCTTTCCACTCTTTTGATAGACTCTTCCCAGCGAGGAGGTTGCTGAGAACAGATGATCGGGCGGCAAGGACGACGCGGTGGACTGGGAACGATAGATTTCCAACCGAAATGAGAGTGTCGGCATCGTAAGGGAGTCGAAAGCTTTTGTTCTTGGGGGACTCGGTGTCCCGCTTCGCCTTCTGCTGCTCACGATGGATAACTCCAAGAAGCGTATGCAGTGTGGCGACGTCCTTTTCGATGTCGATGTCATCGAGTTCGTCTTCCATATAAATGTCATCATCCTGCGAGATCCCAGGTACAACAGGTTTCAGAGGAGCTTGCTGGACGGTGTCTTCTGGATGGAACCTGTGACCAGGAGGGGTGTCTGTAACAGGGAACGTGCGCCTGAAGGGTTCGACGACTGCCAGGTCTTCTGAGATTGAAGGTCCTTGTATAATAATCTTCTTAGCCTTGAAGTCGACTCGAAGTGCTCCAAATGCTCCGGTGCTATTCGAACACACGCGAGTGACACGCTGAAGGTAAGGCACACGCTGGAACTTAAAGTTCTTGCCGGCGCCTCCCTTCGATGTCCTGATACGAGTGTAAACGTGGCCAGACTCGGTGCAGATAATGATGGACCCGTCTGCGCTTAGTGCCACGTCCTACCAATCAGTCAGCAACGCCAAAGTGGAGTTGTTGAATGGAAGCTTACTTTAACAGCGCTGAACTTTTTCCGTAGAGCCCAGACGCGTTGAGGTTTAAAAGTCGACTTGCTTGAATGATGGCTGTCATTTCCATCTGAACTCTCTTGCGGCGGCGAGAAGGTAAAGACCTCTCCATTGAAGGAGAGGGCTGCGAACAAATCTCCACAGGAAGTGACTTTTGCAATGTGAGAGTCCTTGATCGCCCGACGAGGGCGAAATGGTTGAATCTCCGATGGAAAGGCATGGATAGGGAAGCTGGATGGACATAAGCGTCTGGTATGGGGGAATGGAGTGGAACTTACTTGATACGATAGTGGCGATCATTCCAAACGCATTCGACTTGCTGTGTTTGCAGCAGCCCTACCATAGCGTGTTCCTGGAGGGTAAGGATAAGCACCCGGGTGGAACGATCAACCAATGCTCTCACCGAAAGTGCAAGCAAAATTATCGGTTGCGAAAACTTGGTTACTTTGCGCGGGAGGACTTGAATAGGCTGAGCGCTCTTATCGTAACCTCAAGGAGGATGAGATTTCGCCTCGTATGCCATCGCACAGGAAAGCTTACCGAGATGACCAGTATTCGTTCCCCAGGTAAAAACCTCCCCTGCAGTCCAACAAGCAGAAGCGTTCTTCGATGCAGCCACACCAATAACAACTTCTTTCTTCAACGGTCCGAATATCTTCTTGGGCGTTGGTTGGATGGGTTCCTCATGCTTTCCGGTTGGTGCCTCAATGACATAGCCCAATTGTGAGAACCGATTCAACCCCCAGCTTAGCACTTCTCCGGCCTTTGTGAGTGCGAGGGAGTGGTCCTGGCCCAATGCGACGGATATGACGGTCGAGTTAAGTTGGGAGAGAGGCTTCAGACTGTACTGCGTGTGTTGTCCAGGTCCAAGCCTAACGAATAAATATTAGGCAAGGCTCTCAGCAATGTCAGGATAGGTCGCACCTTCCCCCACTCCCAAATCCGCATAATCTGAGGTTCCCGCTGTCCTCCGAGGTGACGACAACAGTGTGCAGCTTTGACATCTGTGCCTGGTGGATAGAGATGGGCGTGAAACGTTCCACTATGCGATAATGTGTGAGAGTTTCAGGATCCTCCTTGCTTTGAATAAGGACTTGATCAGGGTTTACTCTGTCGTTTCCATCTCCATGGCCTAGGGCAGCATTGCTAGAAATGAAGTGGTTGAATGTCTGCGCGAAGGAGAAGGGCAAAAACGACATACCGATTTGCCCCCCAAGTGTACAGTTCAGCCTTCTCTTGGCTGGCGTCCGGTTTCGTGCCATTTATCGTCGAGTTGTATAGGTCAAACGCCGTGTATCCTTCAAAGTCCTTGATAGATACGTCGATATCGGAACGGTGAAGTAAAAGCTGGCTGTAGGATATTAACATGTTGTTGATCATACACGGAGAGAAAAACATACGCAACGGGTAGATTCGCATTATACATCGCCCTGTGCAGCGGCGTCCAATGGCTCTCGGTGTCTGGGAGGTTCACATTGATGCTCGAGTGTTTCAGCAAGACCCGCACATACTCGATGTTCTCAACGCCTGTACAAGCCAGGTGCAGGACTGTGCGACCAAGCGAGTCTCTAGCGTTAACGTCCACGGTAGGGGTCATCGATGTTAGTGCACTGGGCCGACTCCATGATTTCCCTCCACTTGTGCTCGGTTGAGCAGGTCCAGGCTGTTTCCTATCGTTGGCGGCGCCATCCAGCAGCTTTTGGAACTGTTGAAGGTTTCTTGTGTTGAAGAAATCATGGGCCAAGGTCATGCGGCGCGGTAGGTACGACTGAACGACCTTGGAAAGAGTTTGATCAAACTCTTTCCTGAAAGCCGGACTGTCTCAAGGATTTCTGTACTCGACTGATCGATGTACAGGCAGGATAGGGTTGGTTTCGAAGCTGCTTGGTCAGGCTGAGAGTAGAAATTTAAGGCCGAGAGGAAACGGAGATCTCGGTGCCTTGCTCTGAAGAATTGATATGAGAGTCAAGACTCATGTTGTGTCATTGGTGATGAGCCACAACCTCCGCACACGTGCACTGCCAGAACTGGGGAAACAGCCCCTATCTCAAGAGACCATGCAAACGTGGTGGTATGGTTCATTGGCAAGGTTGTTTGCAGCTGGGCGCACGGGGCTTATTGGACACGTTGGACTGAGCGTGAATTCCGAAAGACCCAATGGGAGATGACTGGAGCAGAGCCAGGTGGCAGAAGGGCCTTAATGACTGACTGCATTGAGTAGCTTAAAAGCAGCCAGAGCGCAGGGAACACAGGTAGGGGATGAAGGGGTCATGGTAGTTGTGAAGCAAGAAATAGTGGTGTGTTGATGGGGAAGACCGTGACAGCGCCAGTTCGGTTTTGAAGGTCCGATTTCCGGTTCGGCTTCTCATAGGCGCCCACTTCCTTATTGATTCTCAAGTCTTCTGAGCTGCATGCGTGATGAGATGAAATTGCATACATTAAGCGCATAGTGTATGTGAGCTACATTCAACTCCCGAACTGAAGGGAATACATGGGCAATGCTTAGTCGAGGCCATCGAACAGTGAGCGCTAAGGTGCGCCTCCAGGACCTACAGGATAGGGGTCGAGATCCTCGAGTTGTTCGCGCGTGAAAGTCAAAATGCACCATAGCCACCATCCTGGAGTCTCTATCTTTTTTACACTTGCGGATGGCTGCCCCTCGAGCTTTAAACCGTTTCATACTCTTCACAGACCTCGCGTTCCTCGGCTGCCATATGCAATGTCTAGCCTGGTCCGTGTCTGCTTTCCTGTACCACCTCTGGCTTTTCTGCTCTTTTCTTACGATATTCATCCGCAGACCGTGTCGAACCAGCTCAGCCAGACTGAGCGCACGATTATCGTTGACCATTTCCGTCGCTTGACTTCATGCGAGGAACGGCGAGTTTTCGAGATCGATTTACCCAACAGGCCGAAGATGATAGGCAAACACACCGACGATGTCTCGAACGAGGCTAGTACCCAGCAATTCTTCTACAGTCGCACCAAAGACGACACATCAGCTCCTCGAATCCCTGAAGTCTTTGGCGTTATTTCCTCGGAGCAGGGCGATATCATGGTCATGGAGAAACTCGATGCGCTCACATTGAGCGAACACGGGCTCTCAGAGGGATCGGCCGTAAAGTATGCTGCCTTAGCGGTGAAGTGGCTTCTTGACCAGTTGCCTTGGGTTCCCAAGTCTTGCTTTGGGAGGATTTCTGCCGACAATGCTCCTGCTTGGCATCGATTCTTTAAGGACAACCAGGCGCCAGGAATTTTCGCCAACTGCGAAGAGCTCGCTAGCTTCGTGCTCAAGGTTCGCGTCCATCACCCTTGACCACTTTCGCGGCTCATTATTGAACCGTACTTCTACCACAGGCGTCAGGTCGCGTAGGGAAAGGGCAGAGGTACTCGATTGAAGACATCATAACCTTTTTCGGAAAGGCTCGTTGCATCTACCACTCTGACATCAGCAAAGCGAATTTTCTGCTCGACTCGACGAACAAAGTTTGCATCGTTGACTTCCAGCACATAGGGGTATTCCCTGAGGTGTTCCAAATCTATTCCTTCTTCAATATCTCCAATAAATTTTCTGCCAGCGTTGGGAGAGAAATTGGCTTTAAACCTACAAGGGATGCCAATAAGATGGTGGCAATTGCGTCCATACTTCAGAAGAGCAGCTGGAGATCTTGGCTTGGCACGTATTCGCTCAGCTTCATCGCACTAAAACACTGAGCTAACATGTCCTTCCAGGCAATTACAGCGATTCACTGAACGCACGAAATATCAGGCGCCCCACGGAGCTTCGGGCATGGCCCCTCGCAGCTCCGCCTGAAACGATGCCATTCGTAGCTCACTAGATTCTCACCCAATAGCCCCAATGATTACTGGCGATTTCTTTGATTGAAAAATTGTGGCCCTTTCCAGTAGGTAATACTCTAGGCCCGGGTATGCCATCTGGGCTGAGGAGACTGTCACTGCCAAATTCCTTGTGCTTCTCTTGGGTCTACATATAAACTAATTCTAGGTGTGCTACGAGTGTTCAAAGAGCTGAGTGGGCATGACCCAAAACATGAGCTCGAGAACATCGGTCTTTTCGAATGCTGGAGGGCCACGAATACCCTGGGATCTGGGATCCCAGCGCCTCGTCGGAGTAGAGATAGTTCAGGGAGACGAGGGGGATGAATTCTAGTCACAGCGAACAGAGGACACCCCGTCCTGGACCAGGTCGAGATGTCAACAGGTCCTTTGCAGCCCCCGAGCTCCCATAATAACCTCGTCCTGGGCGTGAATTCCGAGAGGGAGATGACTGGAGATAAAAGGGCCTTGAGGGTCAGTTGCATGACAACCTTCAGAGCAGGGGAAATAGGTGAGAGATGAAGTGGAGGACACGATGGCGGTGAAGCAAGAAACGGTTGATGGGGAAGACAGCGCCAGTTCAGTTGAAGGTCCGATTTCCGGTTCGGCTTCTGAGCGCCTACTTTTCTGACCTGCATGTGTGGTGAGGTGAAATCGCGTATATTGAAAGCAAAGTATATGTCAACTACGTCAAAATACAGAAATTAGTGGAAGATATAGGTAATGCTTAGTCGAGGTCACCGAATGAGCCTCAGCTACCTCCGGGATAGGGGTCGAGTTTCTCCACTTGCTCGCGCGTGAAACATCAGATCTCAGAGCCTTTGAAATTTGAACTAACCACACACTTGGGTCTCACAGGGGTTCAGTTCATCTGTTTCACACTTATCCCTTGGGCTTTGAACCCTTCTGCACTTCACGCACCTCGTCTTTGTCGGCTACCATTCACAATGTCTAACTTGGTGCGTGCTCGCTCTCCTCGGTTGGCCTTTGTGTTCATTTCCACAATCCCTGACAATAATGGTCCACAGTCCGTGCCAAACAAGCTCAGCCAGACCGAACGCACAATCATCGTTGATCATCTACGTCGCATAACTTCATGCGAGGAGAGGCGAGTTTTCGAGATCGATCTACCCAATAGGCGGAAGATGATTTGCAAACATGACGACGATATCTTGAACGAGGCTAGTACCCAGCAATTCTTTTACAGTCGGGCCAAGGACGACACATCAGCTCCTCGAATCCCTGAAGTCTTCGACGCTTTTTCCTGCGATCAAGGCGATATCATGGTCATGGAGAGACTCGATGCTATAACATTGAGTGAGCACGGGCTCTCAGAGGAATCGGCCGTACAGTACGCTGCCTTCGCGGTAGGGTGGCTTCTTGACCAGTTGCCTTGGGTTCCCGAATCGTGCTTTGGGAGGATCTCTAGTGGCAATGCTCCCGTTCTGCATAGATTCTTTAAGGACCACGAGGCGCCAGGCATTTTTGCCAACTGCGAAGAGCTCGCCAGCTTTGTACTCAAGGTTCGGTCATCACACTTGACCCTTTTCACCCCCCATTGTTGAACCGTACTTCTCCTCCAGGCGTCAGGCCGCATACCGAAAGGGCAGAGGTACTCGATCGAAGATATTATCGCCTTTTTCGGAGAGGCTCGTCGCATCTACCACTCTGATATCAAGAAGGAGAATTTTCTCCTCGACTCAACGAACAAAGTTTGCATCATTGACTTTCAGCACATCGGGATATTCCCCGAGGTCTTCCAAACCTACTCCTTCTTCAATATCGGCGTTAAGTTTGCCGCTAGCGTCGGCAGAGAACTTGGTTTCAAGCCTTCAAGTGATGCAAATAGGATGAAGGCGATTGCGGTCATACTTCTGCAGAGTCACTCTAGGCCTTGGCTTGGTACGTATACGCCCAGCTTCATCGCACTTAAACCTAGAGCTCACATACAATTCCAGGCGATTACAGCGATTCGCTGAACACACGAAACACCAGCCGCCCCACGGAGTTTGGGGCTTGAACTTGGACCCTCGCAGCTCCGCCTGAAACGAATTCATTCGTAGCTCACTCGATTCTCAGTGGATAACCCCAATCACAACTCGCGATTGCTCTGATACCAATTTCTAAAAGATTGTGGCTCTTTTTGGTAGGCAACCCTCGGACATGCCATCTGGGATGAGACGGTCACCAAATTCCCTGTACATGCTTCTCATGGGTCTGGCTGCATATAAACTGGTTCTGCGTTGGGACACAAGTATTCAAAAAGCTGAGTGAGCATGACCCCAAACATGAACGAGAGAGTCGACGATTAACAAAGTTCAGCAGACGGGTAAGACGTCGCTAGTACGTAGAGCCTCGAAAATCTCTGAATCCTTCACACAAAGAAGAAAGTTCAACACAATACTCGAAAATGCATCAAGTCGACACTAAGAACACCATCGGCTCCCCACCTCTTCGTTGTCCACACCTGCTCCACAAACGCGCTCTCAGAACCACTGAATGAATTCATGCCTCACATGGCATCCAGCGCAAACGCTGGTGGTCCGTTTTTCCCATCCTGAAAGAGGCTGAGCAGGTTGGTCAGGTCTGCTAAAAGAGTGGGACGAGCCGTCGTTGACGGGTACCTGTACCAGCTCAGAGAGCTGCCTCAGGCATCGGCGGACGTCTTGATGACATCAAACTTGAGCTTACCTGTTTTCTGCATGAGCGCCACGAATATCCTGCGACCCCATATCGCCACCACCTCACTAGAGTAGAGATGGTGCAAGAGGACGAGGTGGATTTCAGTCATAGTGAGCATGATACTCTTGAGCAACCCGCGTCCTGGCCCCATGTGGATGTGAACAGGTCCTTTGCAGCCCTCGATCTCCTTCGGTAACCTCTTTCTCAGCGTGAATTCCGAGAGGGAGATGACTGAAGCTGAAAGGGCCTCAAGACCAATTGCATTGGCGAGCCTTAAGCAGATGATTCAGCCTATGTACAGAAGAAGCGGTTGAGAGATGAAGCAGAAAACATCGTGGTTGTTGAAGATAGACAGTCGTGTGTTGATTGGGGAAGGCACCGCTAGTTCATTTTGAAAGTCCGATTTCCTGTTGCGCTACTTGTAAGCGCCCGCGTCCTGTCCATCACTTATTGATTCTCAAGTCTTCTGAGCTGCGTGCGTATGCAATGAGATGAAATTGCATATGATGAATGCATAATATATAAGTAAACTACGTGATACTCTCGAAATGACTGGATGTGATATAGAATGTTTAGTCGAGGTCATCGAATGAGCGCTCAGATGCGCCTTCAGCACCTCCAGCAGCAGCCTGGGCGGCTCCTCCACCCATGCCACCACGACCGCCACGGCCACCTCGTCCACCGCGTCCACCGCGACCACCACGGCCTCGACCGCCACGGCCACCCCTGCGGGCTTCGAGTTCGAATTCGTCATCAAAGTCGCGAGCTTGTCCGGCCATAGCAGATCCAGCGGCGCTTCCAGCAAAGTTGCCTAGGGCGCTTGAAAGGCCAGTGCTTTGCCTTCCACCGCGGCCTCCTCCTCCACCACCACGGCGCCTGCGGGCTTCGAGCTCGAATTCATCGTCAAAGTCACGGAGCTCAAGGTCTTCATCGATATCAATGAAGTCGCGCTCAGAGGCACCTTCAGCACCTCCAGCAGCGGCCTGAGCCATTCCTCCACCACGGCCGCCACGACGACCACCGCGACCACCGCGACCGCCACGACCACGGCCACCACGGGGCGAGCGAAGCTCGAGGTCCTCGTCAATGTCGATGAAGTCGCGCTCAGAGGCACCTTCGGCTCCTCCGGCAGCAGCCTGAGCAGCTCCTCCTCCCATGCCGCCGCGACCGCCACGGCCACCTCGTCCACCGCGACCACCGCGACCACCACGGCCACGACCGCCACGGCCTCCACGGGGGGAGCGAAGTTCGAGCGCAAAGTCATCGAGGAAGTCGCGCTCGGCGGCACCTTCAGCACCCCCAGCAGCAGCAGCCTGAGCAGCTCCTCCACCCATGCCACCACGGCCACCACGGCCTCCGCGACCACCTCGACCACCGCGACCACCACGGCCTCGACCGCCACGGCCACCCCTGCGGGCTTCGAGTTCGAATTCGTCGTCGAATGAGCGAGCTTGGCCAGCTGATGCCAAGGCAGAACCAGCAGCGCTGCCTGCAAAGTTTCCGAGAGAAGAGGAGATACCAGTGGGCCTTCGTCCTCCTCGTCCTCCGCCTCCACGCCTGCGGGCTTCGAGTTCAAAATCGTCTTCGAAGTCGCGAGCTTGACCGGCTGACGCTAGGGCGGAGCCTGCAGCGCTTCCGGCAAAGTTTCCGAGAGATGAGGAGAGACCGGTGGGCCTTCGTCCTCCACCACGGCCTCCACCTCCGCGCCTGCGAGCTTCGAGCTCGAACTCGTCATCAAAGTCACGAGCTTGGCCAGCTGAAGCCAATGCGGAGCCTGCAGCGCTTCCTGCAAAGTTTCCGAGAGAAGAGGAGATACCGGTGGGCCTTCGTCCTCCACCACGGCCTCCACCTCCGCGCCTGCGGGCTTCGAGTTCGACATCGTCTTCGAAGTCGCGAGCTTGACCAGCTGACGCTAGGGCAGAGCCTGCAGCGCTTCCGGCAAAGTTTCCGAGAGATGAGGAGAGACCAGTAGGCCTGCGTCCTCCTCCACCGCGGCCACCACGGCCTCCACCTCCCCTCTTGGGCTCACGAGCCTCAAGGTCTTCAAGCGCAAATTCACGCTCAACGATGGCGTCAATTTCAGAGAGTTCACGAGCTGTAAGAGCACCACTGTCTTCATCAGACTATACGAAAGTTAGACTTTAAGGTATGTGACACTTCAACATGAGCACTTACCAAGGCAAGAGCGCCGGATCCAGCCAAAACGATAGCGGCAAAAACAGTTGCTACGGTGAAACGCATCTTGCTGAGACGATTGTAAGCGAATTTTGCCAAAATTTCAGGTCTAAGAAGACTGGCTTACCAGATAGGTATTCCAGATAATGTGAGTGTCGAGAGAGTATGTGAGTGCTGTTGAAGGCCTGCTTCAAAGTATATGTGTATGTGTGTGTGTTGCTAAGAGTAGTAACCGGGGACTTCTGAGGAATGGGTAGCGTCTACCACACCCTTTAAATACCTAGTTGACTGAGAGATGGGCAAGGCGGCCAGTGGAGTTTGCCGGCTCAAAATAGGTACCGTAGTATCTAGCATAGCGTTGAAGATGGCTCCATTCATCCGTGATTGTTCGATTGTGATGGTTTCGACCCCGGGGGATGGAAGCGTTTACTCATCCTCCTATTGACTTCCGGAAAGGCGGTAAATGCGGTATCCTTTAGCAATCTCGCACATCAGAGCCTTGGACTTTGAAGTACTACATACTGAGAGTGTAGTTCGAGCTTGAAGAGATGATTCGAGTACATTGTCTTCGACTCATTACGGGATATGGCTATTTCATCCTTCGGCTGCAAGGATGCGAGAGTCAGCACAGAGCTATGCTTCTTTTGGGATACACGGTCATGCGTCATAATTACAACTGATGGATGCCATCGCATCTCTGATAGTTAAGACAACAACGATAAATATCTCCAAGGTGCACCCGGCGTCGGGTTTCACCTCTACTGAATAATGAATGTCCTCCTGAGCGTTCGTCACGGTCGACAAGAATAGACTGTATATGCTGTGTACCAAGCCAAGCCTCGCTCTGGACGGAGTGGAATTACGATGTATACGGGCGTTTGTCAAGTCGGTGGAGAACGCAAACCGCGTGTCGGAGGCCTTCATCTCTCAATTCAGTGGTTAGCGGATGGACCCCAAGATCTCATCATCTAAACTTAGTTCTCGCCATCGCCTCAACGCCGACACAGCGGCAACCCAAGCTTCCAATACAATGGGTCATCTTGATCGTGAAAACCATAGCATCAAAGAAGCGGCGCTGGCTGACGACTTCTGTAGCGTTTTCTATCAGCAAATATCAAACCTTCTACCGACGCCAGCTCTTTGTTTCTTGAGTGGGTCATTGATTGGGCGCTTGTCTGAATCGCACTGATGTGATCACTATTGATCGGTCCCCAGCCTTGCTTAGCGACTGGGCGGAACTTTGCTTCCGCGATCAAGACTCTTCAATCAGAACTTGACAGTGGTATGCATTTATTTCACGTGTTGAAAACTAGGTTGACTATATGTTTGTATGTCGTGCAAGCCCAAAGTTGAGAAATGAAGTCGTTCGGACATAAACTATCTACTACAGACAAGAACCAGGAATAAACGCATATGGTAACTATGGGGCAAGCCGAGCAGCCACACTAGTCAAGGTCGAACTCTTCGATCTCGATATCTCTCGTTCTGTGGCCACCGCGACCGCCTCCTCCTCCTCCTCCTCTGGGTGCACGAAGCTCAAGGTCGGAGTCGTCGTCGAACGACCTGTACCCGTGACCACCACGCCCACCTCCCCCGCCTCCCCCACCTCTGGGAGACCTGCTTTCGAGGTACTCTTCAAGTGACCTCCTATGGCCTCCATGGCCTCCTCCTCCTCCTCGAGGCGAACGAAGCTCGAGGCCAAAGTCGTCGTCAAATGCCCTGTATCGGTGTCCACCGTGCCCACCTCCACCACCTCGAGGGGATCGGCTCTCCAGATAATCTTCGAGGGACCTCCTGTGGCCTCCATGACCTCCTCCTCCACCTCGGGGAGCGCGAAGCTCGAGGTCAAACTCATCCAAGGACCTACGGTACCTGTGGCCGCCATGTCCACCTCCACCTCCTCGAGGAGAGCGACTGTCAAGGAACTCTTCGAGGGACCTTCTGTGACCACCGTGACCTCCACCTCCGCCTCGACGAAGTTCTAGATCGGCATCGTCGTCAAAGGACCTGTGTGTGTGTCCACCGTGTCCACCTCCTCCGCCCCTAGGAGTGCGGAGTTCGAGGTCGGAATCTTCGTCGAGTGATCTGTGCGTGTGGCCGCCGTGACCACCTCCTCCTCCACGAGGAGCGCGTGCTTCGACCTCGATGACTTCTTCAACGACCTGGGGAGAAACGCGTTAGTCACGGTCGAGGTATAGAGCAGAGTCATGAACATACGTCTTGTGCAATGGCTGAGCCTGCCAAGGCGATGGCAGCGAATACGCTTGCAACAGTGGTGAATCGCATGCTGAGTCCTGCCAACTACAGGTTAGTTGGTTTTCGCTGAACTACAGAATCCCCAAGACTTACAAGTATACCAGATATCAAAGAATCAGCGAATAAGTTGAGTAGTATCGAAGGCCTGCTTCAGTTTATGAGTGTTGGGGCGTTTCTCTTAATGAACGTTAACGACCTTTAGCCTTAAGTATCCGAGGTCATATTCCCAATCCAAATACTTCGGAAATAGAGTACCCGCTCGGGAATTGGCTGTTCCAATCATCATTGTACTCTGCTTCTTCCAACACAGTTCCGAGAACAACTTTGCATCGAGCACTGCCAGGGATATCCCTATATCATGTCGGCGGCTAAGCCATCCGTACGTCACTTGACTAGAATAGACGTTATTAAGCGTCAAATGGCGGATATACGCTGGGGTCCGTAGAAGATGGACCTTCTTTGATATCACACAACGTCTTCCCGTCGTGATACGACCTAATCAGCCCACTGGCACCGCTCTATGAGCTATGTTTGTCGGAATAGACCAAGCGAAACTCTATTGAATCTGGGGTACACAATGAACGAGCGCTAACATGAAACGAGAGGCTGGAACTTTGAAATACCTTTAGGGAAGCTCCAACCGATCTTCACGAGCTATCCATACTGTTGTCATTCTCATCAATGGATGCTCCTTCCACCACTGCCAGACTTCCGACATCGCCTGCCTCGCCTCGCCTGGACCCTATCCGGTCGCGAAGCGCTTTGTCCACGGCACGGAATGCAAATTATCCATTGGCATGTCGTCTACGGGTAGCCGAAGCATGTCGATATGGTGCGCCCAGAATTAGGCGGTGATACTTATGCCACACCGCTCAGTGAGAGCAGACCGATATTGTGAACGGTACTGCTCACCTCGGATAGCAGGACCCAGGCCGCTTGCGTACCAGTCCTCTGGCCAAGTAGACAAGCTGACAATCTTGATCATGGACTGCTCTAGCAGGATATGGCCATGGTTGCGACGGAGCCGGCAAAGAAATGGATTCTTGTTAGTGCTAGTTACAAAGGCGGTGCCAACGACGGGAGAACCGTCTCGAGAGGTGTTCAAATCCTTGCAGCTAGGGCGCTGAGAAAGAAGGTTCTGTGGGTTGGAGCATGGTCTAATCATCTGGTCTCTGCATATCTTGAACCCGTTTCCTGATCTCTACTCTTCGCTCGTCACCGAATTCGCGAGCATCGGTCCTGGCTTGCGTCAAGTTGGCCACTGCGGCCCTATGAGCCTTCTCAAGCTGAGATTGAGATAAAAACAGTGTAGGATAGATCCCCATAATGAGTGCCTACAGACAGCAAAAGGTCAATGATTGATTTGCCAGCCTATAGAAAGACTCACTAGTATCCCAAAAGTGAGCATGATCTGTTCCCTGGATCCGTCTTGCTTGAAGTCCTCGTTACGTTCACTTTTAGGAGCTCCGAACCCATCATACCAATGTGTTTCTCCTTCTGCTGCTTGTCGTGCGCGACGTCTACGGGCCAGTTCGTAGAGATAGGGGTCAAACTCGGACTTTCCAGCGTTCCAGCCGTATGTCCTTGCTCCTGGGATGTGCGATGACGTCTTTCCCCTGAGGAATTCGTAGGCGGCTACGATGGACTGAAAGCGTGCATGGGCGACACTGGGACTTATCACCTTGCAGTGGTGTGAGTCTGGATGATGACAGCGGACCAGTTCATAGTCTGGAAATGAGCGATTAGAACTGGGTCTGGGAATGTGGATAATCTTGACTTACAACGAGCTTTGATCTGTGCCGGTGTTGCACCTGATTTCAAATGGAAGATCTGGTGCGCTGAGGGGGAGGGTTGTGAGGGATATGGGTAGGGATTCTTGGATGGGTCCTGTTGCGGAGGCTCCTCTGCGACCGTTGCGTATGTACGTCTCCGTTGCCTCCCTCGAAGTGAACCTTCCTGAGACTGAAGGTTGAGTATACGCGCATATCCTCCCGAATATAGAATATTTCTGTTTGTGCTGCCCCATTGGCTGTGGAAGATGGCGCGAGGGCACGACAAATGCCCTAGTACTGATGCTTGAAACGGCATGGATTTACTGCGCTTGCGGACGTTTTCAGGCTTGGAACCTCCAGTAGCATAACAATGAGCATACACACCCGTTATCTCTTGCGTACCGGTCGCAAAATTCCGGATGCACAGTGAAGGTCAACCATGCAGTCGTGGTCGAAGTGAAACCAGGATAGACATCGGAAGTTTAGCGGACGAATCGACATCATTCCGATCTGGAGCCCCTATTTCTACGATCCAACGCCCTTTGACGAAGGCCAGAGGGCACATTGAAACCAATGCATACATCACATCCCATTATAACCCCCTACAAACTACAATGTTCAGTCTAAACAGTCACCAGGACACTTCAAGAGCGCCGGCGCCCGGGTATATATAGAACGGCTTCAAGCCGAAACCCTGTCCAGCAGAAAGAACTAGGGCATCACAGGTAAGCAAGAGGTCAGGCACAAGGCACAAGGCGCAAGTCACAAGGGCTCACCTCTTCCCGCACAGCCAATTCCTGCTTTACAAAAGCGATTTCATGTCTCGGTCATAGGGCAGAGGCATACTATCCAAAAAGGTCAGATGTGTCTGCAAAGAGTGCTCAACGGTGCTCACCTGGATCTATGCCCCAAGCCCATACTCGACTTCCTCTCTCAATTCCTTCTCTTCCTCAACGACACGAACCCTACCCATGAAGGACGACAATACGATTGCTAGAGTGACGACCATCTGCAATCCCATCGTCGCCGTTTGGGCGATCTGGATATTGATGTTCCAGGGGTATGTCATTTTGGGATCCCTCTCTGCCGGAAGCGTGCTATTCACGCCACCACGGATGGTGATGTCTGTCATGATAGCAAAGCCAACGATGTACGCCACCGAGATGCCCAGGGAGATGAACAAGGTGTACATGGTGTTGGCGACAGGGAAATTGATAGGTTCGAATGCGGCGCCAAAGAGCGCGGCGGCGTTGGAGGGGTCGGAGGTGCCTTTGAGCATGTCTTGCAGATTGAGACCTGTGTCACTCCGTGAAGAGGAGGATGCAAGGGTGACGGTGATGTCTGGAACTCCGTCGGTGCTCGCTGGTCCCTTCTGGCGACGCTCCTGCACCCAGAAGAGGATGAAGATAGTGCCAAAGACAAAGGTGATGATTGCGATAGCACCATTGTAAGACCGGCAAATGAGGCCAAAGTTGAAGATCGAGAGAACGCCCACAGGGATGCTGATGAGCATAGCCAAGATGGTGAGGCAGACGAAAGACATGGATGATGAGCGCTTAGGTTGCATGGTGAGCGGATGGGTGTTTTTAGCTGTGAATAAGAGTCGACAAGGCTTTGAAAGAGTGAAAAATGAGAGACAGAAGGTGAACGAACAACACAAACGAAAAGGCAGGGGGGATGAGATGGGAGACCGTGCTCGCAAAGATTCCACAAAACCCGGCCTGAGGTTTATATTGCTTTCGCAAGAGCCTGCGAACTGATGCGGAAACACATCTTGATGAATGTCATTGGCTCCCCGGATGTGGTCTAGAGCCCGGAATGGGCGCTTGAAGAGCACTTGCGTATGATAAGGAATTGCGGCGCGCGATCAAGCGTTCACTGGTAGGATCGTTTGGCTAAGGCGCTGGATGGGACAACCGGACGCACACATCCAGTAGCACAGCCGTTAGCAGCGCGAAAGACGCGTTGGCAGGGTTAAATTTAGGAATGGAGAGAAAGCACATAAGAATCAGCGGTATCAGTACTCTGATGCCGCATAAGAGAAGCGATGCTTGAACGTATACAAAAGGCTTGAACGTCCATCTCCCGCTTCCTTCCTGCTGTTGAAATAATCAAAGATGAAAGGGAAAGAGTTTGTAAAATCCAACAGGAAGCCGCAAAGATGGCCCTCAGGCTGCTTCTCGAGGTAGATCCATTTGCTCCGGGCCAAAGCTATCGGGAAGGAGTTCTCCTAAATTGGATTCGCGGATACCTCCCTCCGTGTACCCAGCTTCAGGCTTCTCTCCCTCCTTCAGAGGACGAGGATAGTCACTGGGGATCAAAAGGATAGGCATCTCGTTTGAGCAGAATTCCCGGAGCACTTGTCTGCACATGCCACATGGTGAAATGGCCGATGCGACGTTTCTGGTTAACGGACCGGGTCAGTCGGAGGTGGTTGACGATGTGAGGCGGCCGTCGAGTGCTCACGTAACGATAGCCAGACCTGAAAAGTGTCGCGATCCTTCGCTCTACATTACAGAGCATGAGCACTGTGTAGCAAGAGACAGCAAATGAGAACGTACAACAGCTTTCACAATCGCCGTTCTCTCAGCGCAGATCGTCCCACCTGCATAAATATGGATGTCAGGATGGTCGACATATTGCAAAGTTAGCCCTACCATAGGATGCGTTCTCAATGTTAGCCCCCTTCACAATCTCGCCCTCGGTGGTGAGCAATGCGGCACCGACAGGGAACTTGGAATAAGGACTATATGTTCCTTTCTTGGCTGCAAACATTGGCTCTAATCTCATCTAGAAGCGTGATGAAGCGGGAAAGACATACCCTCAAAAGCCGCCTCAATGAGCTTCTTCCTTGTTTCTGCGGGCAGTGACATCAGAATTCGATGGACGTGGTGGGACGAGGGAGACGACAAAATAGGGGCTCCCGATGCCAGAACGGGAGCAGTGTCGAGACCACGTGCATACCCCGTCAGCTGAGCAAAATACAGAGGTTGGTGGTGACAGCCCCTTCTCCGCATGTCAACTTTGTCGCAACAGTGGGAACGTCAAACAGACAATCCCCTCGCCTTTTACTAGGGGATTCCGTGCCGCTCCCACATCTCAATGTTGCGTTTCAATCTTTGGAAACCCTCTCCGTCAGGAGCTGCGTGCCTAGGCATGCTTCGCATTTACTCTCTTTTTGCTTGCCCCATGATAGCACATGCAGGGTCTAAATGGAGTCGCCTTCGATGTCTTTTACCCTTCTTCAGTCACCGAACTTCCAATTCACATCGATCATAACGTTCGGGAATCTCAAATGAGGGAGAGTAGGATGTGGTATCATCAATGTATCCAATACAATTATCTAAAGTTCTACGTCTATACTATCAGAAGCCCTCCATGTCTCGCACCTTCATAACCACAGCCCCAGCAAGCACAGACAAAAACACAACCGGAACGGAAGACAACAACATGATCTTGTTCCGTCTCGCCGTATCCGAAGGTGACCACCATCGAATCTCCGTCCATAGCAGAGGACCAAATACGACACACGCCGTCCAAAAGACACGAAGAGCCTTGATGAGAAGGCCAGGGTATTGCCATAGCTGGGGCGTGGCGTATTGCTGTTTGCCCTGTGATGATGGGATGGGGTGTGGGTGGGTGAACATCACCCAGAGAGAGTAGAAGGCGACGGCGAAGAAGTGGTTGAAGAGGAGGACTGGTGATGGTGCGATTCTGCAAGTGGAGGAATGAGTTATAGTCGAGTGACGAGTAAATGACAGCTCACCCTGATAGTAGTGATACGGGTCCATTGACGCATTCCCCGCCCCGTTCAAAGTATTTGAAGCAGCCCGTTTGCAGAACCGCAAGCGCGTCATCTAGAGAAACCGTCAGCCCAGGTAAAAGAAGTATGAGAGGTAGGACGAACCGTCAGCACCAAAGAGATCATACAAAGCAAAGCTGAGAATATTGACTGTCGACGCGAGAGGCTTTCGATTCCAGAACCACGTATTCAGAGCCTTGTTGACACGGCTCGCATCGCCGAGGTCGGGTATTGTCCCAATCAAGTCGCGTAGAATGACAACGTCCGAGAGCGCAACAGTCATTCCACCTCCAGTGAGTGGATGTCGCATGTTCCATGCATCACCGAGTAGGACGATACCCTCTTTGCAGTGAGGACCACTTTGCTCAACGGCGGGTAGGAAGGAGTTTGGCATTTGGCGTAGTCGCTCCTCGGCGAGAGCGGCTTCGACGGCCGGGCGGAGGGAAGATGGGAGTTGAGGCGCGATTTTGGTTAGGACGTGACCCTGAAAGATCTTGAGCAATAGTAAAGGACCCTGAACGATGACAAGCTTACCTTGAGGTCTTTGGGCAGCGGCGCCTTCACGTCCATGAGTATCCGTGTATCATGCCCGCTGATTTGGTACAGCAAGACAGGCCCAGAGTTCTTCGCTAGGACTACAGTCCCACAATTGGGTATTGGCAGCCGCACGTCCTCCAGAACCGCACCAACGAAATGGCTTTTCGTCACTGGCTTGAACCCGCTCTCGCCCATAACAGAGTTCCTGAAATTTGAGAAACATCCGTCCGCAATGATCACCAGATCCCCATAGACCTGCAGTTTCTCTGGTTCCTGCCCCTCTTCCGTTTTCCGTGAAGCCGTGACGCCAATGATTCGCTTGGGGTTGCCCTCTTCCTGGATAAGGTCGGAAACTGTTGCCTCGATAACATCCACCCCTTTTGCCTCCTTCGCTGCGCCACGAAGTGTCATGATAAACCTTCCATGGTGGAAACTCCGTCCTTCATAGCCAGCAGGATACGGAATGTGCACCGACTGGCCGTCCTTGACCACGCAATATCCCTTGACAGGGATCGCGTCGATTCCCTCTAGTGTCGATTCCAGTCCAAGCCGTTGCAGAGCAATGACGCCTCCAGGTTGCAGCAGCTCTCCAACGATACGGTCAGGCTCTGACAGAGACCTTTCCAGCAGAGCTATCCGTAGGTGTTTAGAACGATAGGGGAGTGTCGAGAGTCCATGTGCCAGTGCGCTTCCAGCAATGCCCGCGCCGACGATGACAACGTCGTAGTGGTGGGCAGAAGATTTGGCCATTCTTGCGCGCTGGTTATGAGTGCTGCTCGCTGCTGTGGGTATAGGTTTGCGCTGGCGTTATGGGTGGTAGGGTTCGACACCCAAAAGTTGTCCTCCACTTTTGTTGCCATCTTGCAATGTCGGCCCATTTCGACTTTACTCCGTTTGTCGAGACTCCGATCAATTTTGATCTCCGTGCCTCATTCTGGATCGCGAACGGTCGCGCTAGAGTCGTCGCGCCCAAAATCTGGATGCGTGCCTCTAGATGCCTCTGGGATGCAAGGTATCTTTACAGATTTAAGTGGTCTGATATTACAGAGGATGTTAAAAAGCGCAAGCTATTGTAGCTACACCACCCGCCCACTTTCTAGGGAGACACATCTCGCTGAAGATCGAGATGCATCCCCTCCTTCTGGGCATGCATCGATCCACCTAGCCCAGCAGCGGCCGGACTCAATTCTCAAAACAGCTCTACTAGCTCGTAACTCGCAGTCAATAATAGAGAGCCAGGGATTTCTGAGGGAGGAACAACTGGATTAATCTTCCTGGAAAATGCTACGAAGATGGGTAGTTTGTCAAATAGCAATGCCCACCTCTACAACTTGAATAAGCCGTCCGTAGTATTCGCTGGAGAATTTAATCCTCTTCTGCTGCTCTGATTCCCGTTCCCAGCATTCATGATCCCAGGAATAACGCACGGGAAGACTATGAAAGCGATCCAGGAAGCGAATTTGATCAGTTTGCCGAGCATATAGCAATCGCCAATGAGGAACTCACCAAGTAATTTCAAGAATTTTTATTCCAGATAAAACTTGGAAGGAGGCTCCGATGGGTGGCTGGGGAGTAGGGAGCCAATGATTTCTGACTTTACTGAAGTTGAGTGTAACCACAGCCCCGGACCACTGCCGTGTACGTTCACCACTGGGAGTAAACGAAGGGTGCATGCGCTGGAAGTGCGGATTGGATAGAACTTCGTCCAAGGCCACCCATTGCTCGAACCAGCACTGTGGCAGATATATCTGTTCGTCTATGTTCTTAGTTTCGTCGATGGGATGGTCGAAAGTGACAATTAGCTCAAAGATTTCCAGAGTATTTCCTGGCACCGCGAGAAGTTTCAGCGCTTCTGAGATGTCACTGATTGTGTCGCGTTACTCTGGTATGCCTTCGAGATAATACCAGTTGAGCTCAAATTCGACGACTCGGGGGTTGGGAATAAGGTCAAGGCGAAGCACGGATTTTGAAAACACTGGGAAAATCAAAAGGGTGTCAGTAGACGCACAATGTAGTCGAAGGATATAGATACCTTGGGGCTCATTCGTTTCCAGTAGCCCAAGCTGCTTCACTTCGTATAACTTCAGGGTGCCTCGATTCAGGTTGAAGAGTTGGAGCAGATCGGCTTCGGCGCATGGTTCGTCCCATTGGGATGACCCGAGGCGTAACTCTTTCAGCGAAGAGACCCGTGCAATATCTTGCATAAGCAAATAACGCAGAAACCCTGCGTCGCCGTCATTCTCCAGGGCGAGGGTGCAAACCGCGCGCTTGGGTGTTAGGTGATGGGTGCCATATTCGCCTTTCGCAGGTAACGGGACATCGAGGTCCGCTGGTTCAGTGTAGATGAGCCTGAGCTCCAGATGTTCAAGATTGGAACACCGAAGTAATGGTAGAACAGGGACATCCTCCACTGATATGATACGCAGACGGGTGACAGAACCCTGCGAAATTAGCCCAAGGATGGCGTTTTGGAGAGGAGGCGGAAAGTTTCCCCAGCCACTAGAGTCTACGCAGTCCTCGGTATAGACGTTGCGGACGCACTTTAGGTGTGGTATGACACCAAGCAGTGCGTCGCACCTTGCCTCGAAACGATCACGAGCCAGGATCAATGTGTCTTCGCCCTCTTCTTCGCCCTCGTCCCCTTCATCACCATCAAAGCCCTGCAAGGTCAACGATTGCGCGAGGTAAGCCAGCTCCGGTTTGTCACACAGAGTTTGGGCCAAGCGGAAGAGCTGGTTGGGCTGCTGTTTGCCCGTGTCAGGCAAGATGAGGAAGAGAACAGTGATCCCTCTGAAGAGATGGTGCTGTGCTCGAATGCGTCACACTGGGTATACCAGGGAGCATGATAAAAGGTCGGCAGTCGTGTCACTCAACTCGTCAATGGCAGTGTCGACGAGCTCCCGAGACGAGGTCATGGCGCCGACTGGGCAAAGACGACGACATGGTGACAGCGAAAGGAAAGCAGGGTCCGATCAAACTTCAAGTGCACGCATTTCTATGCGATCAGACTTCGATTGTAGGTTGTAAGAGAGGGATTTCGTCTTACGATAGTTCAGTACAATCATAGCATCTGCACATGAGATGGTTGCGGTACCATTTCACCCCTTGGCCAGATATAAGTTCCCTTCCACGGTCTGATGCCAATGCCCAATAACCGTTAGAACCCGAGAAAGAACCCGTGGACCACCACGTCGGGTGGCTATACCAAGTCAGGGGCCATCAGACTTTTGAACACGAAGCCACAATCCACCTCAAAATAAGGACTCACCGAGTGATTTGGAGTGTTTTCATTTCCGACAATATCTGAAGGGAGGCTTCAAACCGGTTCCCGAGGGGAAGGTAAGTATTTGCACCCGATGCACTCGAAATCAAGCGCAACTGCAGCACCGGAAATCGTAAGTTGACCAGTGGGAGTACGACAAGGGAGGAGGCACTCGAAGTGGGGACTAGACATGACGTTATCCAATGCTGCCCATTGCTCAAACCATTGCTGCGGGAGATAAATATGTTTAGGTTCGATCCAATCATCGTCGAGGCACTTGAAGGAGATGATTAAATCAAAGGTTTCCAGGACATTTCCTGGTACAGCTAGCAACTCCAGTGCCTTGGAAATGTCCCGCATCATGTCGGATTGGTCTGGAATGCACTCCAGATGAGGCCAATGGAGCTTGAACGAGAGGCTTCGAAGATTGGGAATGAGGTCCAGGCGAAGCAGAGACTTCGGAAAAACTGGAAAACGAAGCCCATGTCAGTTGGGTACGGTGGAGTCCAACGATCACCTAACCTTGAGGCTCAGCCTGTTCTAAATCATATGTCTCCAGGGTATCTTGGCTCTGGTCAAAGAGTTGGGACAGGACGGCTGTTGCGCGTGGCTCATTCCATCCAGATGACGCAAGAATCAATTTTTCTAAGCTTGGAAACCGTAAATTGTCTTCGATAAGCAGGTGCTGCAGCAGCACCGAGCCGTCATCATCATCGCTCTCGAGGATGAGGACGCGAAGAGAGCGACTGGGAGCTTCTGAGAGGTGCGTGGGGACATCCATCGCGTTCAAGGGGAACGGGGCTTCTAGTTCTGCTGGGCATGGGCTGACAAGCCTCAGCTCCAGATATTCGAGATGATGGCACCGGAAGAAAGGCAGAACAGGGATTCCGTCCACTGATATGAGGCAGAGTTTAGTGACATACGACTGCAAAGGTAGCCCACCGATGGCGCTTTGGAGAGAAACTGGAAGAATTTCCCATGCCACATGATCAAAACAGCTCTCTATGGTGACCTCGCGGACACATTTCAGATGCAGGATGATCCCAAGGAGTGCGCTGCACCTGGCCTCGAAAGATGCGCGGTCCTGAATTTCATCGGCTTCGATATTGTAGTCGGTGTCAGTGTCGTAGCCTTCAATGGTCAAAGAGCGGACAAGATGCGCCAGCTCCGGCTTCCCATTCAAAGACCGAGCGAGCTGGAAAATCCTCTGCTGCTCGCCAACGTCAGAGGGGTTAAGGAGGGGGATTGTGATGTTTTCGAAGAGATGACACTGCGCTCGGATGCGCCATGCCGAATGAACCAGCGAGCAAGATAAAAGGCTGGTAGTTTTGCCACCCAGTTCATCGATGATAGCGTCGATGAGCTCTTGAGGGAGATGGCGCCGAGTAGGCAGGGGTGGAGACATTGACAGCAAGAAAGAAAGCAGAGTCGGATCAATCTCAACGTTGAAACGCTGACCCCGGCATCACTCAAGCTCGATGCGATCACGAAACAGCGCTGAACATTGAACATTGAGTCGAACACCGAATTTGGCACTCGCAGCTGCGTATCTTCAATCTGCTATTCCCAAACAGAACCCTGAAGTGCAAAAGTCGGGAATCATGGTCGAACTACGTCACCGTTGGCTAGAGATGTGGCCGCAGTGCCGTATCTCTATCATGATGAGCGTCCAAAATTACACATTTGTCTCAAAGTAGTTTTGTTTTTTGGTTCCCATTCATAGCAGGTACTTGCTGCTCGCAGCTCCCAGTGGAAGTTTTGGACCCATGTTCGGGCGTTCAGGTGGTTAAACACATAGGACTGATATACTATTGTACACATTCGATTATTTGAAGATCCTGGTCCGTGATCCATGTCCTGAACGGCTCACTCATCAAAACCAACAGCAAAGCTGGCTTCTTTCCATTCGTCCAGGCGAACCACCTCCTTCGCCATCTCTTCTTTAGCGGCGTCATAAGAGTCTGAACCAACGGCCACAGCTCTCGGGAAAGCTTTGCCTGCAGCGATCCCTGTCCCTTTGATCACGTCAAGCATGAGACGAACACCCTTCTCAGGATCGCCCGGTTGCTTTCCATTGTACGCTATATGGATAAAGTGTATTTAGAGGTTTACCCTTTACAATAGGAAGTAAGGACACGTACCGTTTAAGTCGTCCTCAGCCTTCTTCGAAATAGCCTCGTAATCAGAGATACGCGAGACGGCAGGTGCTCTTTGGCTGTCACTTAGGAATGAGGTTCTCGTGAACCCAAAGTCAAAGATGATGCTTCGAAGGCCGAGGGGTTCAATTTCAGCATGCAAGCTGTAAGAGATACCTAGTATGGCTCTCAATCAACCGATCTGTATGGGTCATGAGCGCTCCTACCTCGCAGTGTCCACTTCGAACCACAGTACAGGCCTGCGTACGGCATTCCACTGAGTGAGATGTAAGTGACACTTCCACTAGCTGGCAATCACTGATACCCACCGCCAGCCCCATAGGGAGCCCATCCATACGATGGTGCCTGTCTTACGCTCTCGCATGTAAGGCAGGAATGCGCGAGCTATGTTGAGACCCCCAAATACGTTGGTGCTGGGCGCAGTCAATTAGCTGGAGGTCGTAAATAATCTCAAAATGTAGGAACATACTTGAACTGGGAGATAGTCTCTTCAGGCCTATAAAAAGATGTTAAAAAGGTTCCGAATTACCAGATCAGCCGCCACATACGTCACTTCTTCCAGAACACCTACCGCGATGTAGCCTGCACACATGTACCTCCATTATCTCTGTCAAGGAGGAACAATTGATCACACTTACCAGCATTGTTGACGAGTACATCAACCCGTCCATAGATGGCGATTGCTTTCTTTGCGATGCCATGAAGGTCATCAAGCGACGCATTGACGTCGAGCTCGATAACAGCAGCGCCTTTTGCTTTGAGGTCTTCCAGCTTTGAGAAGGACCGCGCCCTGCCAGTTGCGATAACCTTGTCCCCCCTTTCAAGGGCTGCCAAGGCAAGAAGTCGCCCCAAGCCAGCACTAGGCGGAGCCATCAGAAGACTTGAGAGGAGGAGACTCAAGACACAAAGACTAACGTAGTGCCGGTGATCAACCAGACCAATTCAGAGTTAGACATTGCAGCTACTGTCTTGTTCAATCGAGTTGTATCTGGGATGCTATTTATCCTAGAGATTTGTGTGTACCGAACTGGCCGAACCACAGCGCTCAGCGCTCATTGTGTGGCACCAGAGAACCATGAAATGAAGATCATAATACAGGCTATAGAACCCAGATAGTCGACCTCCGGCGAAAGCGATTCCCCTTGCAGAAATTCGTCCCAGGCGCCACAAGTGCGGCTCTCTGTAAGGCAGAAAGAAGCCTTCAGTTCGAGCGCCAGAACAATGGGAGAGATGTCATGAGAAGACAAATGACATCAGACTCGTTCGTAGAAGAGCCTGAATGGCCTGCACGACAGGGGCACTGAATTCAATCTCCCAACGTCTTTTAGCCGTCTAAACAAAGCAATTCTCCTATTAGTGGATGCGGCATAATTGAGAGTCTACGTTTCCCGTTATTTGTGTCATGGTTTCACTATCCAATGGTGCGGCGATTTAAGACCAAGTACTGGGATCCTTGAGCGAAAACGGCACTCAACTTTCTCATAACGAAGCATCACGAAGACTCAGAAAGTGCACCTAGGTGCGACACTGGAACACTAAGACGTTAGTACCCTAGTTCAATTGAGACAAACCAATAAGGAACCGCCCAGCCGCGTCAAATCTTGTCGTTGAGACGACCAGACCCTATCAAGAGACAAAGTGTCACTCAAATAAGAGGATCCACGGCGCAAACACGGTGCAATCGGGGTTCTCCGAGTGGTCGCTGCCCCTGGCTCCGTAAAAACCATCAATGGCTAGAGTAAAGGCGAGACGCCCTAGCTTCGGTTTACCCTTAAGAGTTTGAGTCAGCTCACAGAGCCCCGGGTGGGGCCCCTTGTCTCTGGCAGAGAAGGCAGGGGAGTGATAGTGATCTCGGCGAAGAGATAATGTTGGGCTCGGACGCGCCACATTTGGTGAATCAGCGAGCAAAATAAAAGGCTGGTGGTTTTGCGACCAAAGGGATCTATGACAGCGTCGAGGAGCTCTCGAGGAAGAGGGCTACATTCTGGTAGAGAGGATATGACAGTGAAGACAGGATTAGATCGAACTTGCCACAGTCGCTCGGTGTTGAGCTTCTTGTCTGGGCGTGTTGCTAATTCACTTGTTGTAGTTCTATTTCTAACCGTAACGACAGACAGGTGGGGTCGGCTACCTTGTGCATTCTTAGTGAGTTCCTTTTACGCCTCAGAACCCCCATCTGGCGCAACCATTGACGAAGCCGTGGAAGTCATCAAGGCAAGTTTCTACAAATAGACTTTTGAGCTTAAACCTTTTGGGTATCTGAAGAATATAACGTACTGCTTCACAGAGCTCGGTTGGAATGATCTTCAGATTATCAGGACCACTGATGATGCCTTTCAGTTTCTCCAGCATCTCTGGTGGGAAGTCGCTGTTGACCGTGAAGCGCATTCAGGGAAGGCCTGGCTGATCTAAGAGCTGAGGGATCTACCTTTCCATAGTCATCCCCATAGACTCAGCAAAACCGACCATCATTATGGGGTCCATGACGAAATCTGGGCGAAGAACTCTCAGTCCAAGGCACTGTGGGCTTCGCTTGGGAGACACCCACCCACAGAATACCCCTCTGGTACCTTTCCGCTCTGCTTAATGCTTCTTGGCACCTTGACGGTTATTGCGTTCCCCGAGTCGTCGATCTCTCTGACCATCGTCTCTGTCTGTGTGGCTGCGATTCGTTCGTAATCTTCGGCAATGAAAGTCTCTCGACATCAGTAAATCATGGAAAACATGATATGGGGTTATGGGAATCACGGTACGACGGCGACCATGAGATCACATCGTACTCGATCACGAAGTGATATAACCTTGATACGATGAATTGTCGAGTGTCGCGATAATGCTATCATATCGCAGCATGTTCACAGGCCTCGAATAATATTTAATGGCCATGACAAGGGCGTCATAACTAGTATTTGAAGGTCGTGCTCGTCGCTCAACATTTTGACACCTTCACATTTATGATACGACGCCTCCTTCTTATTATATTCCCGCTCTAATGCCCCATAATCTTTGTCCCAGCTTCGACGCTTCAAGGTCCAGGTAGGACGGACTTACCCAACATCCAGTCATTTTGGCTGGGATTACTCGAACGTCGCGACGCTTGTCACTCCCGGCTTTCTTTGAGTTTTCTCATCTTCCAGCTCAACCTCGCAACCTCGCAACGGGACAGTAGAATACCTCTGACTACATATGACACTTCCGCCTCCTTCCTGTACCCTCAGTCAAAAGACTTCAACAACTGCCGCACGGTTTGAAGCCGGGAGTAGCCAGGATTGTTGATATCTTGGCGCAATCACGTGACTGGCTCAATGAGGATGAGCAGCGCGCGAGCGAAATCATCCACAACTTCCTTTCCTTCACTTCCACAAGGGTTCCTGCCCTTTAAGACCCACCGTGATGTCATACAGTGAGTGTCTTGACCCGTCAAAGACCTATTCTAACGCCTTGCGTTACCGGCAGTGTCGAGCACGAACACCATGAGCTGACTCCAGGTCAGTCTCTGTTCTGTTCCATCTTACAGGCTCTCGAGCGCTGACCAAATCCTAGAGCTGACCCAAACCCCATCCACTCTCTTGGCCAACGAACGCCCATCGCTTGACGGCCCTGTAACGCACTTGGAGCCTACGCGCCTTGCAGGGCACCGCCCAAGGTGTGTAAACTTGTCTCCGCTCTCCACTTTGACCTGATCTGACCAGCCACCTACAGCTGGCGTGCAGATTGACGAACCCAGGAGCAAGAGACCATCGCCATCACAAACTACGGTGTGTAACTCAACAGTTCTACATTGTGCACCTTCTTACCCTCCTTTCCCAATACCTCCAGGTTCCCCGACACTTCAATGAACTGGGTTGGTGCCTGCTATGTCTGACTTCGAGGATCCTCCGTAGTTGTTACCTGTCGCCATGTATTCATAGCTTTCAATAAAATGGGTTTCTGATATCTCGTATTCGATGGTTTTGGGATCCGACCAGAATTACCAGTATGTAGCTGCTCGAAACCGCCACACGTAATTGTGAATGCTCATCGAAAATACAGAATATCGCGATGCTACGGAATGAAGATGGTACCTCATGAAACGGCATAATAATTATGGTTTTTGAGTGGCTCGCGTATCTCGATATATGAGGATACGATAGGCATCATAACATTATATCAACATCGTATCACCAGACGCGTGTTATGATGGATTTTGCCTCATCGTAATCCGGTGCGATAAAACCCTTGGTTTACTGATGGAGTGATAGGCCTGTCTGACATAGTTGTTCGCGAAGGGGATGAATGTAAGGAGATATTTAACGAGATGGGTAAGGGCCCTTCTTATACGTTGTCGCTGTCATCAAGGATCGACCACGCCTGTGTAGCGTTGCGCTGCCTCTGACTCGAGGCGCTGCAGTCGATTGATGCGCCTCACACAGCCTAAGCGAGGCGCGAGTCAGAATTCCCGCCATCAAATTTGACAAACTCTTTGCTCCAGACAACCACACCAGGTACCAGCACCGCGCAAGCCTGTGGCTCCTCATGCAGCTGGGCTCGCCACTTGCTGTCGGCATACTGAATGACGCAATGGACATGGAAGGTGCCCACATGATTGTGCTGTGCTCCTCGTCCGCTCAGGCCCGAAAGCACGTTTCAGGACCTTGAGTCCGCAAATCGGCTGCCCCTTGGGCGTTCGAAGCATCCTCTTGTCATCCAGTCCTATTTCTGCCCTCCGTCGAGCTCGCTAACATGGCACTCTGGTCTGGTACTGCACAGGTTGTGCGTGACGACAAATGGCCAACAGGGGGGTCCGACATACCCCTCTGGTAGCCACGCCAACATGGCAGTGAAACGCGAAACATTGACAGAAATGCAGGAGCCAACATTATTGCGTATATAACACGCGCTCCGGCCTCTAAGATGCAAACATCTCTCCCCACCGATTTATTGACCATCATGCGCTCTGCAATCTTCTTGACGTTCGCTGCTGCTTTGCTTCCCGGTGCGCTCAGTTTCTCAGGAAAGACATGTAGAATCATGCCTCTTGGCGGTAAGTCATTCCTCCTCTTTCTCCTGACTCTCAATACTAAAATCTCTTCAGCCTCGATAACATTCGGAGTTGGCAGCAGCCAAGGGAACGGCTACAGAGACGACCTCTACAACCTCCTCGAACGTGATGGCAATGTCGTCAACATGGTCGGCAACAACCCAGCCACTCAATCCACCTTCAAAGACAAAGATACTGAAGGGTGGTCTGGCTTCCTCATCTCAGAGGTAGACGGCAAGATGCGCGCATCGATGCCCAGGAATCGACCGAATATCGCAACGGTTCTCGTTGGCACGAACGATATGATCAGATCTATCGACCTCGCCAACGCCCCTACCAGATTGGGCAAACTCATCGATGGTGTCCTCGACTTTCCCCCTCTCACCCTCGTCGTTGTTTCTTCCCTTCCTCCACACAGAGATGCCGCCGTCAATAACAGGATCAACTCGTACAACCGGGCGATTCCTGGTGTTGTGCAGCAACGCGTGAACGCTGGGAGGTCAGTGATCTACGCGGACTGTAATACGAGGTTGAACACAGGCCATCTCGGTTCGGATGGTATTCATCCTAACGATGCTGGGTATGAAATCATCGGGAAGTGCTTCTACGACGCCATCGTTGCGGCAGAGAAGAAGGGATGGATTTGGGACGTTCAGGGCCCTGCTCCCTAAATGACGCCTATGTCTGGTCTAGACATTAGCGAGGTGTTGCACTATACTGTATACCCAATCCGATGTTAATCCCTTTCACGAACACGTTTCGTGAATCAAATACTCCCCATTCATTCCACGTGAACTACTGCTATTGAATCTGGTGACAGGTATAGCCGAATGCATTCTGTCCCGAGTCGCGACATTTCCTGTCTCACCGAACGATCAGCTTCGCTGTCCCGACGGGCTTCATCCATGTCACCAGCCGGGCTTCTTATTCCCAAGAAGCATCACCGTTATAATGATATGAATCCATAGAGTTTCTTTCGTATATTTCTCTTGATTTCCAGTTCTGTTTGACCAATCGTTCAGTCCTTTCCACCTCCATTACCTTGACGCCACCTTCCTTCCTGGAACCCTGAGGTTAGCCTGAGAGACCCCGTCTTCACTTGCTAGATGTGCTAGGAGGAGTCCTGGGGCTTTGAAGCGGCCGGCTTGGAGATGGTGGGCAGTGGAAATCATCCTGCCCGATCTCCGGATCCCACTGTACTCACCTCTTGTAAGCTATCTCTCGCCTCTGTGTCTCCCTCTCTAGGGCTGTCAACAGAAGGTATGGGTCCCCTGATGAACGGAATCTCGATAGGCCAAAGCCTTTCGCACCTTTCTTTGGCACCCAACCGAATCCTTCAGAATTGCGGTTTACGCATCTCAAGGTTCCCCCGAGCATCCTCTCACGGTTGGGTCGCTCATACCCAGTATCTCAAGGCTCACCCCCTGATCTATTCCCAACCTAAGGGCCTAACCATGTTCCGTTAAGCGCCCATCTAAACTGCGCTTAGTCAGCCTGATGTCACCATCGGCTTTGAGACTGCTGGCGCCTTTTACCAATGCCTCCATGAACCTCTCCAGGCTGTTCGCGTCTGCATGCACGAAACCAGCCCGAACACTTCACTGTCAACGCTATGGGCTTCACAGATATCTTTCACGGCCATCTGTAGCCTCCAGGGCGGCCGGGAACCTGTGGCGGCGGAACTATGCCACGAAGAAGAATGACAGTTCTTCAAAGCTCCCTCCAGAGCCTGACTATTCTACTATGTGAGTCTGAGCCAGTCATGAGAAAGGGAAGAGTGGGCTGAATGCTAAGTGGAAAGAAAACAGGACTAAAGACGAGATGGTCGCTGAATTGCGTCACAAAGCGGCTGAACTGGCGAAACGCGGCATTAAAATCGACGCGGAGGAGATCATTCGAGTGGGCGAGAAGGAGCATGACGAGGACAAGGGCGACCTGATCATTGTAAGTCTCTATTGCACTGGCTCCAGCACATTCTAAGTCTAACGATTCGTATAGGATCCACAACGTATAGATGCCATCCTCTCATACGCCAACGCCTACTGGCGTAAATACCCAAACCTACCCAAAGGCTGGAGCAGTGACTGGCCAAAATGGGAGAACCTCTTCACGTTTTTCTACCCGGCCAATCAATACTTTATCGTCATCCCCCAGATTGAATTCATGATCAACATCAGGTATGGCATCCCTGGCGACATTCGGCCTCTCATGTTCAACAACGAGACCGAAGCCTTTGTCTTCGAGGTCGTGGAACGACGGTTCAATGAACGAGGGGAATATGAGCCGGTAGAGATGAGGAGTGAAGAGGAGGTCGAGAGGACGTTGTATTATGTGGATTGGCAAGAGGAGGAGGTGTATACGGTGAAGAACGCATCGACCATGAAAGAGTTGACGAAGATGATGGTGCGGAAGGGTGGCTCGTTGGACGCCTTGGAGCTGTCGCTACTGGAATCCGACGAGGAAGGCGAGGAGGTGGCGGATAGAGTTCTCGATTCCGACGCGTCCGTCCTTCCTCTCCTCGAGAAAAAGTACCTCGGGTACATGCCACCTCCATCCATCGAGCTCTCCGACAGGTACGAGGAAGAGGCAGAGCAAATGGTGGAAGAGCTTGGCCTTGGCTCTATGGAGGACGAATTCGACGACATTGACCCAGAGGTCGCCAAGGAAGGCGAGGCAGCGTACAGGCAGCTGATGCAGCTCGCAAATTCCATGCAGAGTGCACCAGAGGAGATGGAGATGACGACCGGGCTGCTAGAACTGATGCGAGACGCATCGCCAGAGGAGCTGAAGCCGCTAAGCGACCTTTTCACGCTGCTGAAAAGCGCAAAGCCCGAACAAATACCCATCGTCGCTGAGGAGCTGCGGAAACACTACCTGGAGCTGGAGAGGGAGGTTCAAGGGGATGCTCAGGTGCTAGGCCAGGTGCTACATGAGTTGAAGAAGGATCGGGCGAGTGTTCATGGCGATCTATAGTAATTCATCTTTGTAGAACAATACACTATTCACAACTAGTACGCCGCCCGAGAAGTGTTTTTGGAGGCTACCAGTTTTTATTTGGAGGAGATTCCAACCAGCATCGAGTGAGGACGCAGTGCGCCTCCGGCACAAAGGAGCTGAATTTTCGGGAGATACCGTCTTGCTGTCTAGATAAAGGGCCTATGTACACAGAGAACGCGCACCATGTCGCGGTAGGGAGGAACGACTCTGCTCGTGTTCTGTGCACTGCTCCTCCGCTCTACTCGGGCCTGCCGTGCAAGGCTTCCCTCGTTAATTTCTTGAGGCCCGACCAAACAACGAAGCATCCAGATAATCGCAACGATAAGGATCCGTTCTCATTCTCCTCCACCCATCCGAGTGTCTGCTGAAGGACAGAATTCAATGTAAGCCAAACCCTATGTGCACAAGGGCCCTCGGGCAACTAAGCGTGTTCTACCAGCGGTGACCAATGAACCGCAACCCCAAAGATCGCTGTCTCCTCCGAACCGAAATCAAGAGTCTCCGCGAAAGACTAGAGGCGCCATTGGACGAGGAAGCGGAAGTGTCTGAATTGCGCAACAACGAGCTCGCTCCCATCCGCCGGCTGTCGGATGACCTTCTGCGCGAAACCTTCGTGCGATGTCTTCCTTCCCAAAGGACGATGGATTCAACAGAAGCTCCTCTACTTCTGTGCCATGTCTGCCATCAATGGAGGGAAGTAGCGACCGACCACTCTCTTCTCTGGACGTCGCTGAAGCTGAAGCTCAGACACAGCGATGCGAGGTACAACCTGCGGCACGAGCTCGTGTCCTCTTGGCTCAAACGGTGCAAAGGATCACAAGTATCGCTGCAAGTCATTTTTTCCCTATTGATCGGTGAACGACGAGAAGAGCCAGTATCTCCAAAGCACTTCACATTCCTGACCGATCTCATCGCACACCCGCCCCTATGTTACTTCTCCTGTCTTGTGCTGTACAACGTCCCAGCAAAGACCATCTACGCCGCCAACCTTCCAGGCGCCTTCCCTAGCCTTGAAATGTTGGTACTCAGCTTTGACATTGACGATGTTGCACCAAATTGGGATGAACTGGGACCCATTTCAGCATTTCGAGATTGCCCCTTACTGCGCCGCGTTGCGCTATCGGGACACTGTCTCACAACCACACCCATCAACAAAACCATCTCAATCCCCTGGCAGCAGCTCACCCACTTTTTATTCCATGATGCTTTGGACCCTCCCTTCTACTCAACATTTCTGCCCCAAATGAGCAACCTCCTGCATTCTTACTTCATGATGAGAAACGAAAATCCCGAGGCATCCGGGTCAGGCCTTTCTCAGGCAACCCCTCAGAACATTGTCACTAACCTGGGCAGTGTCGTCTCCCTTACTGTATGCTACTGGGACACGGAATCGGCATCAGTGACATATCCCAACATGTGGCGGGACTACGACTTCCCGAATGTACAAAGCCTCAGGCTGGGGGCCTTCGACTTCGACTTCAGCGCAACCAGAGAATGGGATGAGTTTAAGCTCAGGTCATTCCTCAAAAGGCTCGAGTCGATGAAGAAAATCCAAACACTCTCCCTCTGTATTTCAAACCTCAGTCGCAATGCTTGCGTGACTGCCTTTGAGAGCCTTCCCCAGCTCACCGCACTCGACCTCGAGACATGTGACCAGTACCGGCATGTGCTGGAGGCTCTTACTTGCGTACCGGGACGAGATTTGCTTCCTTGCCTCAAGGAGGTCGCCTTTGAGGTAGGGCATTTGACTGGGTACGACGTACTCGGAGACCATGATCTTGAAGACGCGAACATCATCGATGCCCACTGGCTCGAGTGTATGGTCAAATCGCGATGGAGATGCAAGACGGAAAGGCGCTTGCGGCGTGTCGTGTTCTACGCCGCAGAACAATGGCAGTTGAACGAAAACAAGCCATTCGTCGAGTGTCTACGGAAATACGGGAAGGAAGGGTTGGAAGTGGTGCTGATATGTGAAGAAGGGACTGGACATCGTAAGGACGATCACCATTGGTCTCAACGAGACAAGAATCTCCGAGACTGGCCTGAAACAGATGTGGTCTTCAATAGTTATTATGATAGGTCATGATGATCATGTACTTCCAAGTTCCTTCGCGACTCGTCCGATGTTATTTTTTAAGTTCTTGAGCTTCAGGCTTGTAGTAAGTTGGAAGAGGATGCTCAGGTGTTTGTGAATTGAAGGACGGGGCAAGCGTCAGTGGGCGAACTAAACTCAAGGTCCTTGTAAAAAAGCATACCACTTTCAACTGACATGGCGCCTTGGGGGCTTTGAGTGCTCGATTAACCATACGGCAGATTAGCCCCTTTTGCTACACCCCATGCCCTTTAACAGAATATCCCAGTTTGATCGCATGATATGATCAAACAGCGGGTCATTCCACGCTGCGAGCAAACTCTTCTCCTCAACCCATCCCAGTGTATCTTGAGGACAACGCAGAGGTGAGCCGCAGCCTATGTGTAGAGAAGTTCAGTTCAATGAACGCGTTCTGCTAGCTTTGACTTTACGAACTTTGACCATCGCCAAAATGGACAATCTCCCTGAAAGATTGCCAGAGCAGACAACGGATAAGGACGCAGACATATGTTTGAACGCGCTCTCTCCCATCCGTCAGCTATCAGACGATCTTCTGCGCGAAGTATTCGTACGTTGTCTTCCTTCGCAAAGAACGTTTGACTCGACGGAAGCCCCTCTTCTGCTGTGTCACATCTGTCACCATTGGAGGGCACTAGCGACAGATCACTCCCTCCTTTGGACGTCGTTGAAGCTGAATCTCAGGCAGAGCGATACCAGGTACAACCTGCGTCACGAGCTTGTATCCTCCTGGCTCGCACGGTGCAAAGGATCCCAAGTTTCACTGCAAGTAATTTCTCTCCTGTTGGTAGGTGAACCACAGGACGAGCCATTGTCCCCAAAGCACTTCACATTCCTCAACAATCTCGTCACACACCCGCCACTATGTTACTTTTCTTGCTTAGTGCTATATCGCGTTCCTGTACAGGTCATCCATTCTTGCCTTCCAGGTGCCCTCCCCAGCCTCGAAAATTTGGTTCTCAGCTTTTACTTCAAGGACGAACCCGAATGGGATGAAATCGGACCTATATCAGCATTTCGCGATTGCCCTTTCCTACGCCGCGTTGCCCTATCGGGATACTGTCTCATCAATACGTCCATCGACCAAGTTATCTCAATTGCCTGGCAGCAGCTCACCCATTTTTTGTGTGATGATGCTTTGCAACCTTCCTTCTACTCAACCTGTCTACCCCAAATGAACAACCTCCTGCATTCTTACTTCATGATGGGAAACGAAAATGTCGGGGCATCCGGGCCAGACATTTCTCAAGTAACCCCTCGAAGCGCTATCAACATCCTGGATACCGTCGTCTCCCTCACTATATGCTACTGGGACACCAGATTTGCAGTCGTGACTCACCCCAACATGTGGTGGGACTTCGACTTCCCCAGTATACAAAACCTCAGGCTAAGGGCCTTCGACTTCGACTTCAGTGAAGACACGGATTGGGGAGAGTTGAGGCTCAGGTCATTCACCAACAAGCTGGAGTCGATGAAGAAAATACAATCACTCTCCCTTTGTGTCACGAGGCTCAGTCACAACACTTGCACGGCTGTCTTTGAGCGTCTTCCCCAGCTCGCCGCACTCGACCTCGAGACGTGCGACCAATACCGGCATGTGTTGGAGGTTCTCACTTACATACCGGGACGAAACCTTCTTCCTTGTCTGAAGGAGGTTGTATTTGAGGTGGGCCATATCGATGGGTACGACGCACTCAGAGAAAATGCTCTCGAGGATGATGACATCATCGATACCCGCCGTCTCGAAGATATGGTCAAATCACGATGGAGATGCGAGACAGAAAGGCGCTTACAGCGAGTCGTGTTCTACGCCGCAAAACAACAGCAGTTGCACGGAAAAAAACCGTTTGTCGAGTGCCTACGCAGATACAAGAAGGAAGGTTTGGAAGTGGTGCTGATCTGTGAAGAGGGCACCGGACATCGTGAGATAGACCACCATTGGTCTCAACGAGACAAAAATCTCCAAGGCTGGCCTGAGACAGGCGTGGTATTTAATAGTTATTATGAAAGTTCGTCGTGACGTTGTAATTCACTCGCAATTCGATATTATCTTTGAGTTCTTGAGCTTCAGGATTTGGTGATTATGAGCGAGAATCGACGATTCTGTTTAACTGGGCCGATCTAGCTAACATTTAACTCAAAGTAGGAAATTCAATTGACCTAAGCTTCGATGCAGAAAGAGAATGATGAAACTTCCTGTCCGCTGAGCCTTTGATCGGCGACCATAATCCGCAACAAAACTGAGAAAAACCGACAGTCGTCAGACTTATCCAGATTCTTCAACTTCTGTTCACATACCGATTATTGCCGTGGTAATTCGACAGAACTCACAGAAGTCGTCAATCTTTTCGAACCGAAGGATTAAGCTCCATGGCAGGGGCCCGAGAGGCCGCTTCTACGGCACTGGGGCCCGCAGTGTGGCCATCGCAAAAAGAAGCATTCGCGATTCCTATGTTAGTTCTAAGCAGGGCTAATATTACCCAAGATCATAATTAAGCGGACGGGACGAACTCTCAGACAAACGACGAACGGAAGGAACCGTGAGAAGAGCCGCAGCGTCACCGCCTAAGCTTTGAAGAAGGAGTCGAAGAAGTTGAGTGAATTACAAGCCAGGTGGCGAAGCTGAAGTACTGTGGAGCGGAAGGACGTCGAACGCAATTAATGACGGAGCACTACACATGGATGTCTTCTTACCTCTGATAGGACACAGCTTCTGTCAAGTCTGTCAAGGGACAAGAACTCTCTACGAAAGATAGTTCTGTCAAAGTTTATCACAATAGAATCGCGAAGCGCCCAGAATAGGGTCCAGACGTGTAGGAAGAACTTTTAGCCGACGCGCAGTCATGCCACAACGCTGCTAACATATATAGATGCAGTTAAGCACGTAATTTATGCTAATGTATACCATCCTTCAGGTATGCGTTTGAGGACCTCCCTCTACGTGTGTTGGAGTGGGTTGGACCCGCATGCTCGACGCAATCACCGTCACCCCGACTCGGATGTGAGCCCTTTCGTCCTCTTGGAGTGGGGACTTTCCTGAGGATTGTCCAACTCCTACCAGGTCCCAAAAATGCGAAATTCGCTACTGAGAATCATCCGATATCCCAGCCAAGGTTAGCAGTGACATATGTTGCATGTGGATGCACTTAGCCTGCAGATACCAGGAAGGGATACAGGACACCGTTCACCAGAATGTACTTCCAGAAGCGTGCTATGAGTTCCCGCGCATTTTTCTGAGAGACGGAAGTCTGCGTTATCACCGGCTTTAGAGCATCACCGGCTTTAGAGCATCACCTAAATCATCAATAGCATCTATAGTCTATTCTCTTCCTCGCTGATTCGGTCCGTGAAATTTCTAACGCCAGTTGTAGCTTGTGCACGAATGCTCTCAAGTATCCACTTGGACAGGTTTTCTGACGTCTGATAGTACCCAAGTTTGCCTTCAGGAACACTTGATTTCTACTCGCTTCATTATCATTCGAAGCGGCTGAACGTTTAAGCGAGATTGAGTGCCCATTTCGCTCCTTTTGCAGCTAACGCCACTGACACAGGAAAGGTGTTTCGTCCCGTAAGTACTCAGAGGTGATTCTTACCGGATCCTTTTTACAGCTGCAGAAGCCACGCTTCTTTTATTCTTAGACCAGGCACTCGCTTGCGCTTATCCAAACGGACATAAAGGGCGCTGTTGAATTTGATCGTTAAATAATGCACTAACCACATAGCGTAACCTGGAATACATATCAAGTGACGACTATCAACTATCGTTATGAGCCATTTCCGCAACATTGGTAGTTCATAGTTCGTGTCTAAACGGCAAGATCGTAACACGCTGCCTTAGCCAACCCTCACCGCTTTCGACCTCTGCTGTATTTGGTTCACCCTCCATTGTCTTTCTGGTGCCGGTAATGAAGGACGATGGAGCATCGAATACGCCATCAGAAATCCTTCTCTTGACACTGCGGGACAGGTGGCGTTGTGCTGGTCCCGAAAGCCGTACAGACCGTATGTGGGGATTCTCGCCTACGTACTGACACAAGGCAACGACGTCGTCTGCGTTCAGGCTGTCGATGGAAATACCATCGAGGTTGGACCAAGCAACGGTTTTGACCGTTGCAGTGGTAGAAGAGGTTTGAGTGATGGGGCCGCGAACAGGCTCCTCGGCCGACTGCGGCGTCACCCTCCCCTGGATGGCATTGATACGCATCCGCTGAAAGGTAGCCTCTAGCGTGTGGCTTGTTTCAGCAAGTTGCGGGGAAAGGGTGGCCCTTGGCTGCCAACCTAGGCGAGACCTCTGGGGAAGTGATGGTGCTTGTGGCTGGGTCTTCAAGAGTTGGCCAACGGGAGAGTTGATGAGTTCAAGGTGACGGATGGAGATGATCCTTTGAAGTAGGTTGATGTCTGACCATGTGCTCTCGGAGTGGGAATCCAGGGCGAACCGAGAGTAATTAGATACCCGTAATGTTTGGAGATTGTCAAGCGCTGAGATGAACGAAGAGTCCAGACATGAGCAAATCGGCACACTGCTTGAGCCGTCCAAATCAAGTCTGGAAAGATTGGGAAGGCGCAAGATCGTCGCTGGGTAGGGCAATGTGGAGTCAAGTGGACGGCGTGTGAAGCTGAGGGAAAGAATTTGGAGGTTAGATGCGATTAGGGGGTGGAAATTGGTCATTGTCGCTACTTCATCAAAGACTTGAAGACGAAAAAGGGCTAGCTGGCGAAGTGCTGGAAGTGATTCGAACAGCTGTTTGAACTCCTCAACTGTGCACACCAGATCGTAGACAGTTAGCGAGACTAGATGGGGAAAGAATGCTGCCTTCACACGAACACCCTCTAGCTCGAGTGTTTCGAGTGCACTCAATGCCATTATTTCACCATCTGGCGCATTCCAGTCCCGATCAAGCAGGGCTGTTCGCTCCGTTATCCGCGTAGAAGTGCTGGCTCCCCCCTGAAATCGCAGGGAAAGGGTGTGCAAAGGAGACCTTTGCTCAACCGCGACCAGCGGGGAAAGCATTCCCTTGACGTTCGGGAAAGTCAGGACATGGCCTGAGTTTGCCACAATAGATAGGGAGCGAAGGCGATCCAAATGTTGCATCACCTTTGGCAGGATCACTTCCCCAGCCAGATCAAATGCCAATGACAACGGTGGGACGGATAGAAAAACCTCGAGTGACGCGGCCTTCGATCGTGTCAGCCAGAGAGAAGTGAATTTGACAGGGTCGGCAAGGAGGACGCGTCCTGATGCGAAGAAGGGTACGTAGATCGTGCTCCAGAGCTCAGGGCTACTGAGAGCTACTGATCTCCAATGACGGCAGACCGAGCAAGCGAGCATGGGGAACGGCAATCCCCATGAATTGCCTGAGCCGGCGTATGATTCACTCCATTCCCTCAATGAGAGCACAGTGATAGATTTGAAGACCTTTGTCAGGAGCTCATTTGGCATATCATGGAGGGTTTGATGATGTGTGACTTCCATCGGAATATACCTTGGAAGTATGCTCAGAATTCCCTGACCGCCGGTTAGGGAGAAGGGCTGGAGGGCTTGACATACCGATGATACCAATCTGACGCTGACGGTCGTCTGGCCGCCTCAAAAAATCTGTTCCTTGAGATGCTGCAGTGAATCAGCTCTCTTAAGCGCTGAGATCGGATCGAACAGGATCCCCAAGTGCAGCACAGAGATGGGGAAGAAGTGGTCGGTGATGAACAGACACTCCTGACTCTTCGTCAGCAATAGGAATCATCGTTCACAGGAACTGCCTACCTTGAGAGAGTTGAGTTCTTTATGGTTTGTGCACAATTCTGTATGTTCCTGAGCTTATAATGAAACCGAATTCAGGACTTAATGAAAGCAGGGACAAGTGTCTGCGGAGGAACCTCGGAAGCGCCCAAGGCCTGACGTTGTTTGTGCGATCCTTGAGAATATAACGGCTGACGTAAGTCACAGCATCAAGCGCTGGCTTGCAGCAACCCCTTGAACGTGAACTATCACCATTCTAACCCCTACAAGTCAACAGCCACTGACTGAGTGGCTGCATTTACTGGCAATTTGTCTTGCCACCGCACTGTGTAACACAAAAGATTATTGTCAGAATGTCGAGGCTTTCGGAACTTGCACAGCCGGAGGCGAATCTGCTCTCATCCACTGTCAACGCGCAGTCCAAGGCTTACCGAGGGCTCAGTAAGGTTTCTGCTGGGCTTGCTCCATTCTTCGACTTTGAAGTATATTTTCCTTTTGTTCTGACCCACTGCGACGTAAACTGGGAGAAGACAAGTCTTCTATCCGGTCTGTAATGAATTCATCACAGTGAACGCTGCTCTCTGCAACTAAGGCCTTTCCAAGGTAAGTTTTTGGACTCAAGATGGTGCGTGATTAAATAGGTGTATTCATCCCATTCGCGTATTATTACAGGTATAGATATCTGATTCAGGCCCCGAAGAGCGTCACAGGATTGCAGGACGTCTCCAGAGCCCCATGTACACTTCCTCAAACAACATTTGTGGCCGGGATCGGCGTGGGCGACACGCTGTCAGTGATGCTGGGACCTTGGCTAGAAGCGGGTAAGTTCTCTGTTCACAGTAGCTGTGGCTGGTATGCTTACGTCCAAGTAGTGACCGCGAACCTGTTGACGATGAAGGGAGATTCCTTCACCAAGGCGTGGCGGGTAATGGTAGCCGTGTAGACGTCCCCTTCGCCAGCCAAGGCAGGCTGAGAGAAAAGTTAGCGCCTCGACCATTCATGGATGCGATTCAGTACGCACCAGGGCAGTGAATGCAACAAGGGATGTAAGAGCGAGGAGGGAAGATCGGAACTGCATGGTGGGTGACGGGTTGGCAACTCGAGCTGGGGAATACACAATGTTCCCTCCGGTATATAACTGATCCTTGCAGCCGTCTGATTCATAATCCAGTTTCCGAATTCGAAGTTTGGAATCTGGAATGCGAGGTTCGGACAGGTATGTCGAACTTTTCAAGAACGAAGGGGATAGCTCTAATCGAGATCTGTGTTTCCAGGGGTGGCATCTTATCAGAACTCCTCCAGAACCGGTCCCGTTCGTTCGTAATTGCCTCTCGATCGGGAATCCATTGTCCCAATTTCGTATCCTGTCAAAACATCTCAAGTTACCTGTCTGAGGCAATTGGGTGCCCGATCTGTATCTGAGAAAGGTATGTCCTGGATTCATCGCCCTGGAAGCATTCTGATCTTTCCTCGTAAGATTTTGAGGCATATGTTCCCTTGGTCATCATCTAACGCCGTTGGACGGGGGCCCAGATTCGGTCCTCTTCTGTCAGTAATCAAGGATATAAAAGCACTCCACTCGTTTTCCAGTCCCTCACTCACCAATCCGCTGAGTTCCCCCCCTTCCACGCTCAACATGCTCGCTGTAGCGTCGGTCTTGCTTGCTCAACTCCTCCCCTTGGCTTTGGCTGCCGTCGGTCCAACCACCGACTTGTACATTGCCAACAAGAACATCGCACCTGATGGCTTTACTCGCTCGTAAGCTGAGATCACCTGTGCAGTAGATCCTATGCTAATGGTACTCTTAGTGCCGTTCTTGCTGGTACCAATGCCAACAATTTGGCATTCCCTGGCCCTCTCATCACGGGCTTGAAGGGCGACACATTCAGGATCAACACCATCGACCGCCTTACCGACAACACCATGCTGCGCACCACCAGTATTGTGAGTTCAAGTCTCGTCCTTTCCCCAGCCTCATGACTCACGTCTCGAACAGCACTGGCACGGCTTCTTCCAGAAAGGAACCGCTTGGGCAGATGGTCCTGCCGGTGTTACCCAGTGCCCTATTGCTCCTGGAAACAATTTCCTTTATCAGTTCCAGGCCACGGGCCAGGCTGGTACTTTCTGGTACCACTCGCACCACGGTAAGCTGGCTTCCCTAGTCATTGATCTTCTGCTCACAAGCCCATAGAATCGCAGTACTGTGATGGCCTACGTGGAGCCATGGTCGTCTACGACCCTAACGATCCTCACAAGGCCTTGTAAGTTATCCGACTTTCTCAGAGTCAAATCACTTTTACTGACGTGCTTCTCATCAGGTATGACATCGACAATGGTATGCAAGTTCTTTTCGATTTATCTTGATCCGCGCCTAATTCTCTTCCGCAGAGGCCACCGTCATCACTCTCGCAGACTGGTAAGCATCTATTAAAGCTCGGATGTGCTTTGAAGGCGATTACTTATACGCACGTGCCAGGTATCACGATCCCGCTCCCTCTGCTGGTCTCGTCCCAGACTCTGTCGCCACGCTCATTAACGGAAAGGGTCGCTATGTTGGTGGCCCCGTCGTCCCGCTCACTGTGATCGGAGTTGAACGCAACAAGCGCTACCGCCTGCGTCTTGTGTCCATCTCCTGCGATCCCTTCTTCGACTTCTCTATTGACAGTCACACACTGGTAAGTATCTCCCTGATATCCGTATTCAGCTTCTGATGATGGCGAACCTGTCTTTTAGACTATCATCGAAGTCGACGGTGTCAATTCTCAACCGCTGATCGTGGACAGCCTGAGGATCTTCGCCGGCCAAAGGTACTCCGTCGTTCTGAACGCAAATCGGCCAGTCGGCAACTACTGGATCCGCGCTCTCCCCAATTTCGGTCCTCCTGGTTTCACTGGCGGCTTCAACTCTGCTATCCTTCGCTATGTCGGTGCACCCGCTGCAGACCCGACCACTGCTCAAACTCCGAGCACTCAGCCTCTTGTCGAGAGCAACCTTCGCCCACTCGCCAATCCCGCTGCCCCCGGTAGCCCAGTCCCTGGTGGTGCTGATGTCAATATCAACTTGAACGCCGTGTTCGACTTTGCGTCGCTCTCGTTTAAGGTCAATGGTGCTACATTCCATCAACCCCCTGTGCCTGTCTTGCTGCAGATCATGAGTGGTGCCCAGACCGCGCAATCCTTGCTGCCCGCGGGATCGGTCTACGTTTTGCCCCGTAACAAGGTCATCGAGCTGTCCATGCCGGGTGGATCTACTGGCAGTCCTGTGAGTACCAGCTTGTTTTCCTCACGAGCTTATCACTGACAATTGCGCGCTGTCTTTCTAGCATCCTTTCCATCTTCACGGTGTAAGTTGCTCTTCCGAATAATCATGGTCTGGAATGAAAAACTGATCAAATTCTACAGCATGAGTTTGCAGTCGTGCGAAGTGCTGGAAGCTCGACCTACAACTATGCGAACCCCATCCGTCGCGACGTCGTCGCTGCTGGTGTGGCTGGTGACAATGTCACCATTCGGTTCCGTACTGATAACCCCGGACCATGGATTCTCCATTGGTATGTCCCTCTCTCCATTTCGTGATCCACACGCAAGCTAACATTACTCTAAAGCCACATTGATTGGCATTTGGTCCTGGGATTGGCTGTCGTCTTTGCTGAAGATGCTCCCACTGTCGGTACCTTCGATCCCCCTAGTAAGCAGTCATTTTACGTCCCTGCATACGACAATGGGTGAACTAACTTTTGATTTCTCAGCCGCTTGGGATCAGCTCTGCCCTACCTATGATGCTCTTCCCCCTGGCACCAAGTAAGGCAAGCACAACAGATACCAAGTGTCTGTCGGAAAGTTACCAAGAAATCTCCGGTTTAATCGTCCCTAATGCTACTTCGCGGACGCTCTGAATCTAATTATTATTTGATACTATTCTTTTGATAACCGGTTTGCTTACTGAAACGTGTATGTAAAATACAAGTCTTTGCGATAATCCGCGATAAACGTACCCCCTCTACCCCAGCGTTGCCTCTCAATCGTTCGAGTTTCAGATCTTTGTTGAGATTTCCTGGCTTTTCTTAGCTGGTCGTTTCGCCTAACTTGTAAGAAATGACACTTTTTATTTATTTACAAAGACGCAGTTAGGTAGGCCTTGAGCCTGAAGCTATGAACGGGGAGATTAACCGACCGACTGCTGCCCCTGGCAACATACGACATCGGTAGCTGCGATCGGTGGGCGGGTAGAAAGGTCGGTGGATTAATCACCTATACAGCTTCAACTTGACTGGGCAGGCATCTTCCTCTATCGAAAGCTGGAATTTTCTCATGTCCCCATGTTTCCCGAAGGGCGCTGATATCTTGTACAGCTCTTGAATAAACTTCAAACGAGAAACCCAGAACTTTTGTCAAAAAGGTCTGATTGAGGACTCGAGAATAGCAAATCTCGATTGATAGGAAGGGCTCAATAATGGTTACGACGGCTCGTCCTTTCCACCACCCAGACTGCGGAAGAACTCTGCGTAAGCGTGGTCGACATCGAAAAAGAACTGGCGCGACTGCTCTTCTGTGAGCTCTTCGGATGCCTTCATTCCGTTCAGAGTGATCAGCCTGCACGTCGTTAGCGGCTGCAATTAGATATCAAAAGAGTTGATTTACCATGAAACCATCTTGCCTCTGCCCTCCCAATCTTTGCTCGCTTTGAATCGAGCGAAGCCAGTGACGAGTTCCTGCAGATAAGAATGCAACTGGTCTTTTGCACGCATATTGAGCTTGAGAGCGTCCATGAGGGTGATAAAGCTCTGCGATGCTGTCAATCGTCTGGCCTCGTCTCATGGTCAATAGAACTGACCTGCGTCGTTGCTGCAACCCATTTGGCCGTCTCTGGCCCTGCTTCGCTCGAATGCTCAACTGTGGCTGGCACGCCTACCTTGATTCGGTGCAAGGCTGCTGGGTGGTCCATCTACAGTCTGTATCAGCCCCCCATTCTCATCCGAAGCTCGATATCAGACACACCCGATATCTCGCCATAAACTCTTCAATCGAGGGAACGTCGTCCTCGACGAGCTTCAGCATGGTCTTGTACTGGGACAGTAGCCTCGTACATGCCGGCGAGTACCTCTTGGATGCTGCCTCAGCCAATATCCAAGCCAGATGATGATTAGCGGGCTGCTCACTCGACCGCCGTTATCGAATCGCGAACGTATGCTCGCTCCAGATAGTCCAGAGCAACGATAATCCCAAAGAGAGTCGCCAGAAGATTGATTTTCTCTCGCTCGGCGTTGTTGGTGTACAGCCGAACTTCTTCATCGAGCGAGAACGTCGAGTTCGACATGATGGTCGCGCACAAAAGCAATCTGGACGTCGTCGATGATGGCAAGCAGAGCACCCGTAGCGCTCGGGCCGTATAGACCGAACGTCACCGTCACAGGCACGAGACGCAGCAGACGGCGACCGCGGCGTCAGGCTCGCCCACGAACCACGATCACGACTTGAACTTGACTATACCCTAGACGGCTGAAGGGCCCAATAGAAGACATATAGACGACCTCAAAGGATCATCGTGACAGCTTGAACCCATATACGGCTGGCCTGGGTGCAAGTCCTTTGCTATTTTACCCCCCAGAAACGGCTTTTTCACGTTCTCTACCACCATGACAGCTCGTTCATCGAGATGGGGTCCTATACCGTCACTGCTATTGCTTACGCCGTTATTCGTTGGCCTGCCATGGCTGGCGTACTGGAATCATTCGAGTGAGTTTTTCGTGTCGCGTTTAGGCTCTGGATGCTCAATTTGCTGGTAGATTTGCCTACACCTATCACTAAACCGTAATTTGAAGCCGCTTTTAACCCTTGCATTACCTGACACTTATTCAGGTTCAACTCTGCTGGTCTTCCCCAAATCTCAGAGGGAAATATCCTTGGGATTGCAAAGTACCTGTCAGAAGGCATTGGCTACCGGACGGTTGGAACGAAGGAACACGCCATTGCCGATGCTTGGCTGCTCGAACAAGTCAATGAATTCAAAGAAGCTTGCGACAGTGTCGTTCTGACCACTGGAAGACGCCTGGAATGTGAAGTCTGGCGCCAGGAAGGTGACGGGAGCCATCGGTGAGTTTTTCCATTTATGTAGCCAGGCTCACGCGACTGAAGGACTTTGCAGGTTCGACATGATGGGCAAGCGTCTGTACAAGACTTATGCCAACCTCAGCAATATCATTGTCAGGATATCAGATGGCACAGAGGAAGGCAAGCAACACGCCTTGCTGGTGAACTCGCATTTGGACAGTACGCTCCCGAGTCCCGGAGCTGCCGATGACGGTCTGCCAGTGGGCGTTATGCTAGACTGTATGAGAGTACTTTTGGGTACACCAGAATGGTCGCCCAAGCACGCTGTTGTCTTCCGTAAGATCTTGACCTTTCGTTGGCTGCAATGGCTGACCATAAGTCAAGTTTTCAACAACGCTGAAGAGTCTCTACAAGACGGTTCTCATCTTTACGCAACGCAGCACCCTACCGCCAAAACGTATGTCGCCCTTTCTCGAAGCTCTATTGGTATCTGACTTCAGACCACCAGAGCTCGTGCGGTGATCAACCTGGAGGCGGCGGGTACAACAGGACGAGAGCTCCTGTTCCAGGCAACTTCGCAGCAGATGATTGAAGCATACTCCAAGGTTCCACGGCCATATGGGACTGTATTCGCCCATGACATCTTCAGCTCTGGTATCATCCTCTCTGACACCGACTTTCGTCAATTCGAGCAATACATGGATATTACTGGGCTCGATGTACGCCATTTACGCTCTTCAGGCTGCAGCTAGCTAACCTCGGTTTAGATGGCAATTGTCGGCAACAGCTATCTGTACCACATGCGCAAGGTAAGCTACTCTTTGCCCGGTGAAGCATTGTGTTGACGTCATCATAGGACCTAGTCGAAAACATCCAACCAGGTGTAGCCCAACATATGGCTGAAAACACCCTCGCTCTAATCCAACACCTCACTTCCTCGAGCTCCCCCCTCCCAGAGCTCGCCGCCGGTTACGCCAAACCTCGCACAGTCTATATGGGCTACCTTGGCCAAATGTTCATCCAATACTCGTTCACCACTGCCAAGCTCATGTACGCCGCCCTCTTCGCTGCCGTCGTCGTATACGCACGGTCCTCGTATACGCCGGCAAAGAGGGGCGAGAGCTTTTGGACTGTGCAGGTGCAGGGTGCGGTCGCAGTTTCGACAGCGATTGTAGCTTCTGTTCTGGTTCCCAATCTGGTTGCGCTGTTGATGAGGTTTGTGTTGAAGAAGAGTTTGAGTTGGTTTACAAGCCCTTTTGCGCCGGTTGCCCTGTACGGACCTGCTGCTTTGCTTGGTATGTATCTACTCTTCGGGTATACGGGGACACCTTGGCTAATGCAACCCCCAGGTGCGATTGCCTCTCAGTATCTAACTGTTGACACGGTTCACGAACGTACCGTATGGACCAGCATGCTCCTCATGCAATCGCTCGCCGCGCTCGGCATCCAGCTCCTCAACATTGGCTCCGCCGCTCTTTTCTTCCTCAACGCAGTTCCCGTTCTTGCGGCATTGCTCTTGAACCCGATGCTCTCTTCGAATCCACACGAAATTTCAATTGCAACATATTTCTTGGCCCAGATCTTCCCCATACTCACCAGTTCACTGCTTACAATCCCTACTCTCGAGGTCTTTGTTCCTTTGGTAAGCACGCTCCCTGCCCGGACGCTTCCCTCCCAAACACGCTAACACCCCTGACAGACTGGGAGAATCGGTGGCGACGCACCAGCTGATAACCTCATTGCAACGATTATCGCAGTGCTCTGCGCACCTGCCTTCCCTCTTGCTGTCCCGCTGGCACATCGGTTCGGCAAACGTGCCCTCCTCCGTGGTATCATCGTGATGACTGTTGTTACAACCGCCTCCATTGCTTATTTCTCTGCGCGTGAACCGTTTGACGAGATGCATCAGAAGCGTCTCTTCGTTGTTCATATGGAGAATGTGAGCCTGAGCCCTTTATCTTTTGGCTCTGTTGGCTGATTTGTTATGGATGCTAGGTCCACGACGCAAGAACACCACTTGCACCTTGCTACAGCTGATTCTGCCCCCGGATTTGATTTGTTGGTAACGATATCGTTCAGGAATTCGGGACGACCAATCATACACCCGCACCCGTGGTCATGAACGACCACAACCCAGACTGGGACGCGCTCTACCCCTTCTCTGCGTATGTCCCGTGTTGCTCGCACCTTCCTCTCAGCTGACATTGTTCCAGTTCCTTGCCCCATACAAGTCCCCCTGGCTGTCTCAACCGTCTTATGTCTCTCCCTGGACGAGCACGTCTTCCTCCCAAACCAAGTTCAAGATCTCCGCCATGAACGACCGCAGCGACCTCCTTGCTGGCACCCGTTCTTTCACCATCAAGATTGACCACCCGGGTCTCATCTGACAGTAATCGCATTCGACGCCCATGTCGTAGCCTGGTCTCTGGATGACAACCCACCCAAAGAGTTGCGCGACAACCACGTCAAAGAGGCATCGTTCTACGGCGTCGACACGTATTCGTTGGATGTGACTATTAGGTTGACACCTCAGAAACCCTGGGGGGAGGTTGCGCGTGAACTTTGTGGGCCTGCAGGAGAAGGGGGTGTGGCCAGCAAAGAAGAGCGAGTTCAAGGCGGAAGGAGGAGCGGCAGCGGGCGCAGCGATGGAGATGTTTGAGAAGTTGTGATTGGGTGGTTGGAGGAGAAGACAGGAGGGAAGGTTGATGCGCTGCTCTTGGGGTGCATTGGAGGTATTGCTGTTATCTAATGATGGCTTCAAGTTGTTGTGCTTCGCATCTACATTGTCTCTGCTTCCTGCACATTGTTTTGTAC